>BRDA01012062.1:37783-57132 GCA_036984385.1 Crenuchus spilurus
TGGCCTGTGGGACACCACTGTTATGCTGTTATGAGGCACTCAAAGCACAAGAAGTCCATTTTTAGTACAGCTTCACTACAGCGACTCTACATCCTATAAATTTTGTGGTTTCTGAGATGCTACCACTCTTCACCCGATACCCTATTATCATGCCCTTTTGGACATCAGTCAAAGCACATCCTCAGTAAACACTATTAATCAACTAGAATAGTAGATATTAGTTCATAAACAACCTCCATAAACACTATTAATCACTAGAATAGGAGATATTAGTCCATAAACAACCTCAATAAACACTATTAATCACTAGAATAGGAGATATTAGTCCATAAACAACCTCAATAAACACTATTAATCACTAGAATAGGAGATATGTTCAAGCATTTTTCAACTAGAGTATGAAAAATGTTCTCTTATTCATCATCAGTGAAATAGCACTAATGCTAGCTCAACACACATGTCCACCATGTACCTGTATCACATGATACCTGTTGTGAAATATGTGCTAAACTTCTGAAGGAAACTAAACAGCTGCACTAAAGCTTATAAGACCACTGTCAACAACTTGTGGGAGACACCAAAGCTAAGCTGAAATGTGGTGACACTGTCCTACCTCACCCTTCATAGAAGACTGAGTATCTGGAGCAGCAGCTTTTGTGGATTTTATCAAAGTCTCTAAACAGCTAAACAAAGAGAGTTTTATTCTGAAATTAAAGTGTGTGTTTGTGCAGATCTGATTAGTTTGGCAAGGGTGTTTGTGTGTGTAATGAGTCGATGCAGCTGCTATGTTGTGCTGGTAGAGAGAGAGAGAGAGACAGAGAGAGAGAGAGAGACAGAGAGAGAGAGGGAGAAAGAGAGGACAGTTGGTTGTAATTGAGCATAATCAGTCTGGTAGGCATGTCTTTAAGTATACGTCTTGTCCTTAAAATTGCTGATAGGCGTTGAATTGGCTAAACTGGTGATGGCAGGTAAAGTGAGGAGACGGAAGAGAGAAATCTGGGTGGCCCTGTGTCTACCCAGACTTAACACAATGCTTTAGGACCTTCTTTCAGCTACTGTAGCTTCTAACCATGCATTCATACAATATTTAAGGACTCATATTTACATATTTTCCCACTTACCTCAGATGTAGTCCATCCGCCAAGACATGTTTTGAATTTTTTCTTCTTTAGTGTATAACTGGAGCTGTGAGGCTAACATTGATAACAAACAATATAAATCTATAGTCACCTAAAATAGCCCAGATATTTCTTTAAAATGACCACATCCAGATCTTAATAAAGGTATCATAGACTAGTTGGAGTGGTTTAGGACACAGTATGACTTGCTTTGAGCTTTAAAACAAGCTTTTAAATGTATTTTTATGCATTTTTACATTGTTGTAAATGTATTCAGTGGGGTTCAGTTCTGGAGACTAATTTTTTTTCAAAGTTGGGATATCCATTGTTTAAAAATGACCTTTTCCCCTGTATTGTTTGCTAATTGTTCTCTGTATATCTCTTTAGCCTATAATGAAAAATATGATGTTCACAATTATGTGATTATTGCCAATGTCCACTAATCAGTCATTGCACATAGCTTCATTTGATGTTATAGACTTGGGACAGGCTGTTAAGCTGCGAGCATGCTTTTCCTTTGCTCACCTCGGCTTCACACTCCATCAACCAGAGGTTTTACGCCAACCGAGCATGTTTCAGAGTTCACACTTTAGAAACCAATGTGTACTTTTTCAAAATAACATTGTGTAGACTTGGTGGGGAAAAGGCTAAATCCTTCATGCTGAATTTTTGCTCCAGCGTTCACATAAATGTCAGCATTTTCTCCAAAGGATACCTTCTCAAAGAAGAGCTTTTCTCTTAAGATTTCGGTATGAATCAAAATCCAATATGCTATCTTTCTTAGCAGGACATAAAGGAAGAGTTATAATGGCTAAGAACTCTCTCGGCTAGCTTCATATTCGACATCATTACTTTTCAGTGAACAAACTGCCCTTGAGCCATGCAGCCAGTCGCTCTATTGCTCAGCCAGCCTTTATATTAAGGTTAGCCAGCCTTTTAGCATGCTAACCATAATGTTTACGCTCAACAGTATATTATGAATATGAACCCAAGGCCATTGGAAATGATTTTGCAGCATTTGAAGGAGACTCCACCATCCTGTACAGTTTCTATTAAGTCTTTTTTCTCATTGCCAGTGGTAACAAAATAGCTGAATGCAAAGCTAGCAATGCTAATTAGAACCCTGATGTAACAGAGCCTGGATATTAATTATGCTAGTTATAACTGAACATTAAAAAAACAGCTCACCCTCTGACTTACTGTTGGCAAGGAGTGTTAAAGAAACATTTGTGAAAAGCTGAGGTGAGGTGCTAGCTCTCAATAGGCCTTTTCATGGTCAGTCAAGGCTAATGTCTTAGGTTCGGCTCGGTTTGTGCGACTCAAAGTGATATTCAGTTATGCTGAGGTTCTTGTTTCAGGTTGAGAGCACTGTCAGACTTTAAACTGCACCAATAATAAGTCCTGAAGGAGTTTTTCTCAGCATTTTATCTCAGTGTTTCTCAACATGTGGCTAGTCTGTGCTAACACAGAGTGAATGAATGCATGTGTTAGCCAAAGCAAGGAAAGTTTCTGTATATAGTATGTTTGTTTACACACATACCTCTCACATACTGACCGTGAGACTTGTGTATTGAGGCCAGATCTTATGCTAAACCCTTAAAATCTCACACATCTCAATAAAGCTCTGCCCTGTGTTGAGTCTATTGCTTTGACAATATTTGACTAGATTAGCCAATGAGACAGGCTGATGGCTAGATTAGCAAATGAGATATGCTGATGGCTAGATTAGACCCTTGAGACAGGCTGATGGCTAGATTAGCCCATGAGACATGCTGATGGCTAGAGTAGCCCATGAGACACGCGGATGGCTAGATTAGCCAATGAGACACGCTGATTGATTGATTGGCCAATGAGACACGCTGATAGCTAGATTAGTTAATTAGACAAGCTGATAGCTAGATTAGCCAATGAAACATGCTGATGGCTAGATTAGCCAATGAGACAAGCTGATGGCTAGATTAGCCAATGATAGACGCTAATGGCTAGATTAGCAATTGAGAGGCACTGATGGCCAGATTAGTCAGTGATACACTCTAAACATTGGAATACTAGAGTATTAAAGTAGAATACTAGATTAGCCAATGAGATGTACTGATGACTAGATTAGCCAGTGAGTTGTGCTGACTGCTAGATTAGCCAATGAGATGTATTGACAGTGAGATTAGCCAAAGTGTTGCATTGACTGCTAGCCACTGAGCTGCAAAACTGCTATTATGTTTGCTAGCCATATTAGCATTTTTGTCATCTCATACATCCTTACCTTGAAAAAACGATAAATTGCAAATAAAGTATGAAAATAATGACTACATGTACATTTTTTGTAGTATTCCTGTAATTATATGTCTGTTCACAGGATCCACAGTATACGAGGGTAATCAGCCACTTGCTGGAGTGTTTTGTGCTAGCTTTGCTTTGAACACTTGAGCATATCTACGGTTTGCCCGCTACCCTCGTTAGTAATCTTGTTAACTCATGAGTACACAGCACAGATGCCAGCAGTCAGTTTCTCATCCAAACCAAACTGGGCATTGCATTATCGACATCTGTGCCATGTTTTATTGAACGATTACCAACAGACAGAACAGCACTCCCATGTGAGCGTCTCTGAAGCTGAATGGCTGCAAGCTAACAGCTTGTAGCAGAGAGTTTCTGTGTTCCCAGAGTTCTGTGCTCCCAGGATACTATATTCCAATGGTCATGTTCCCCAGATTTATATGGCAAATATTGGCAATATGACACAAGGTCAGATATTCCCAGGGTCCTATGTTCCTCAGTATTTATTCAGAACATATTGGGAAGCTGAAAAAAGATGTTACTCATCTCTTCATTCAGTTAATTTAGCACTTGCCTAATGGGAACCCTAACCTTTATTGCCCCGACTCTTTTTTGGCCATGGGAATTTAGGACATTGGTATCTTAAGTCTCTAGGTAAATAGGACATAGGACCCTGGGAATATAAAACCATGGGCCCATATGACCTTTGGAACAAAGGATTGTGGGAACATAAGACTCTGAGAAAACAGGACCCTGGGAACATAGTACCCTTGTAGTGTAGTACTAGGAGATTGTTAGACCCTGGAAACATAGGAATGGCCTGACTTGTAGTTTTTTTATTTTTAGTAGTTTTATTTGTTATCTTCTCTTGTTGCTCCCTCCCTCTTAACAGCAGTTTGCATTCACACTTCATTCTTGTATGAGTGTTGTCACAGGAGTGAAAGGTTGCACAATTAAAATGCTAATTAGGGGTCATTAGCATTGACAGAGCGCACATTAGCTGCTATCACAGGTTTTGCTTTCTTGGCCTTATCTAAAGCACAGTGCTTATAAAAATACACCTGCTTAAGGACTCGAAAACTAAAAAACACACAAAGATGGAAACAGTGTTAAAAACTGAACTCACATCACACTGTGTGTGTTGTGATATGCTCATAGTGTGTTTGTGTAAGGTCAGCATGTGTGTGCACAGTCGAGAAGAACCAGATGTCCGTTTCCACATATTCACACATTTATTTTACAGAGATGCTAACTCCTCACATTCTGCCCACACCTTCCAGTTTATTCTGTGTTTTTCCTTCTCTGTCTCTGAGAAGATCAGCTCTGACCATGATTTTCTTACCGTAACTACCTCACTCCTTACCAGCAAAGGTTATGAGGACTAGCTAATAAGGGATAGAGTTGGTCTGCACAGTCTTTGGTTCTCATGAACTCATGAGACACAAAGGATGAGAGCAGGAGTGAGTATACCTATAAGCATTTAGGGCAGAGCAAATGTTGTTCGAGCGATGGATATTGGGTGGTCCTCCTGTGGCCAATGGTGGTCCCCCTGCAGTAAATGCTAGTCCTCAGGTGGAAGCCCCATGGCAAATGACAGTCCCAAGGTGGTTCTTCCATGGCAAATTATGGCCCCATGTGGTCTCCCCATGGCAAAAGATGATGAAATCTTAACCTTCACGTTAATATTCACTACCGGGGAGCATCCCTTCCACAGTGTTCTCTTACCTGTTTACATCCTTGATTTCAAGATTCAAGAGTTTTCATTTGTCATACATGTTATGTCATACAGATTAAATATTACACACTGAAAAATGAAATTATACTGTATGTCTGATTAAGAAAATGAAAGATATAGCATATATAAATGTAGAAATAAAATAAAAGAACAATAAAGAAATAAAGAGCATATCCTGTACATAGCAGGTAGGCTGGGTTAACCCTCTGGAGTCGTCTCTCCAGCCAACGGCATATTAACAAAATTCTACAAAAACATTTATATAACTGAGATTTTATCCTAGAAACAAAACTAAACATACCCCAGAAACTTTAAAGGGTTTAGTTTTAAAATATGTATAGCTTGAATTGAAATATATTTTTAGATTCTTTTGAGAGAAGCATAAATAAGCAGAGACGCGTCTGTGAGAGTGAGTTAGACAAGCTGTGCATATTTTCCCGCCAAAAGACATGCTGTGTCAGTCATATGATAATGACATGGTAACTCCAGACATTCCAGTGGTTGGATTACCGGCTATGGAATGTGTGGAATCTTTACCAAGCAAAGGCCTCTCACCTGTGGTGAAGCTGAACAATATCTGTCTCATAAATATTCAGCGTAGGGTTAGTGGCTGAGTGAAAACGGAGTGTCACCTCACATTTGTTAAGCTTCAGAAATAAAACCACATACAATTTTTTTTAATACTGTAATCAGAGGCATAGCACCCAATTCTGGGCCCTATGCACAAGGAGTCTTGGCTAGAAATGTTTAAGGTGCTTTTTTGAAAATAGAATTTGGGAAAGTAAGTTTAGAGCAGATTCAGAGTGTCTGAAATATCCGTGGACTCCAGATGGTTAAGCAGTGTAGGGGTAATTCATTACTTTATGACCTGGGAACTGAGTGTTTCTGCCTGGGATTTGTAGTTACTCAATACTAACTGTAGTCCATTAAATGCTAAACTCATATTTATGTGATTAAAACTTGTAAATAAAGGAACTATGAGCTAAAGGAGAGAGTCCTAACGTCAATTAAACAGGTCAGACTCAAGTCACATGATGAAACTTAAGTCTAATTTGAATGTTCCATTCCACCTTAAATGGTACAGTGGTTACATTGAGGCACCTACCATCTTTTTAAGACACTGCCTTCACCTTCATCTACCTAGGGACCTGGTCTTGTGACTGGAGAGTCACCAGTTCGATCCCCTTGCAGGAAGTGACTGAAGTGCCATTGAGTAAGGCACCAAAACCCCAACTGCTCCCCGGGCACCATGGATAGGGGCTGCCCACCACTTCAGGCATGTGTGCTCACTGCCCCCAGTGTGTTCAGTAATATGTGTATGTGTTTAAAGATGGGTTAAATATGGAGGTCAGATTCCTCTGTGTTCAAACACATTGGTCAATGATTGTGCACTTTCACTTTTGATTAATCTGCTGTTCATTTAATTAACCAGCCCTGACTCTGTCTTTTAAACCAGCAAACACTGTGCTTGAGTTCTTTTAACTTTGGTACAGATTCGTTTGGGTTTCATAGAAGAAAGGAGAAGTAAAAATAATGAGAAACGAGATTACTTATTACAATCTGGATAAAGTAATCCCATTACAGTTTTTAAGAAGTAATCAGTAATATATAATGGATTACTTTTTTCACTGACATCCCCATCACTGGTATTAAGCCTGTGCAGGAAAAGACATTATAGAGTGCAATAATTAATGTAGAGTACTTATCTGAATAAAATCAGCTGGAAATGGTAAAGTGCCATGTGCACAGTGTATAAATTACAGTCCATGTTCACTGTTGGCCTGTGAAGAGAAGCGCTTCCTGAGTCTAGTGGTTCTTGATTTCACACTCCTTTACCCCTGATGGTAGGAGTGTGAAGAGACCGTGTGGAGGTGGGTTGTGTCCTTGAGGATGCTGTATGCTCTTCTGATGACCTTGATATTGTAGTCGTCCTCCAGTGATGGGAAGGCTGCTCGTGGTATTGTATTTTTGGCTGTTTCACCACCTTCTGGAGAGGCTTTCAGTCCTAAATACTTCATCATTTCATTGAAATGATGTTTGTACATTGTGTGAGCACTGTATTTTTTTAGTTTGTTTCATGGTTTCCATTAGATCAGCCACAAAATTAAAACCACTGAGAGGTGAAGACTAGAACATTGATTACCTCATTACACAGGCACCTGTCAGTGGGTAGATATATTAGGCAGTATGTGAACAGTCTTGAAGTCTTGTTAGAAGCAGAAAATATGGCTGAGTGACAATTTGACAAAGACCAATTTGTCTAAAATGGGTCAGTGCATATCCAAAACAGCAGATATTGTGGGTTGTTCCCAATGTGCAGTTGTTCAAACCTAACAAATGGGATCCTGGAGAACTGATGATGAGGTCATGAACACCCAGCACCCACTGAAAGTGTGTGAAGAGCAAATACTAGCCAGTCTGGTCTGATCCCACATATCTACTGTAGAACTGCTTAGACTGAATGAATGGGTGAGGCTAAACTGCTATAGTCTGAATGGGTGGGGATAAACTGCTATAGTCAGAGTGGTTGGGGTTAAACTGCTATTGACAGAATGGGTGGGGCTAAACTACTATAGTCAGAATGGGTGGGGCTAAATTGCTATAGTCAGAATGGGTGGGGCTAAATTGCTATAGTCAGAATGGGTGGGGCTAAATTGCTATAGACAGAGTGGGTGGGGCTAAACTGCTGTAGTCATAATGGGTGGGGCTAAATTGCTATAGTCAGAATGGGTGGGGCTAAACTGCTGTAGTCAGAATGGGTGAGACTAAACTGCTATAGTCAGAATAGTCAGAATGGGTGAGGCTGAACTGCTGTAGTCAGAATGGGTGGGGTTAAATTGCTATAGTCAGAATGGGTGGGGATAAACTGCTATAGTCAGAATGGGTGGTGATAAACTGCTATAGTCAGAGTGGTTGGGGTTAAACTACTATTGACAGAATGGGTGGGGATAAACTGCTATAGTCAGAATATTCAGAATGGGTGGGGCTAAATTGCTATAGTCAGAATGGGTGGGGCTAAACTGCTATAGTCAGAATGGGTGGGGCTAAACTGCTATTGACAGAATGGGTGGGACTAAACTGCTATAGTCAGAATGGGTGGGGCTAAACTGCTGTGGACTAAATGGGCGGGGCTTTATTTAACAGTTTTATTACAGTAGTGTATATGTATGTATGCCTCATAATTACAGTCATTTTAAATAATTTCTTCTTACTTAAATATTTGAGATACTTGAAATATTGACTATTTTTGTTTTCCATTTAAGAGTATTTAAATCTGTGCAATATGTGTGATATATAATTGTATATAAAATAAAAAATGTGTGAAAATGCTTGTACAGGTGAGTGTGTATGTGTAATACTAAGGCTGTATATGTGTGTGGGGGGGTATGATGGAGCTGCTTGTATTCCGGCTGACAGCCTTGTGTTGTGCTCTAATTAGAGCGCAGCTGGAGGAATAAAAGGAGAGAAAGCAGGAGAAAAACACAGCATTCCTCTCTCGCTCTTACACACACACAGACACACACACACACAATGGTTTACAACCTATACACGCTCACACACCAGCAGGCACAGGCTTGTATACATGCACACATTTACTTAACCTTTATTTATTTGAATATGAGTATTTTGACTTGCATTAAAAGCTACTGCTGTGAGATTCAGTCGCCAGTTCTATCTACATCATGAGTCCCAGCCATTCAACCTGCAACAGGTTCCCTCTGCAGATTCATATTACATTATATTAGCCCCACCCATATTACCTACAGTATTTTGGCCCCACCCATTCAACTTAGATCACTGACAGATCCTACAGCAGATTAGATACATCCCTTCAGCCTAGCTCCATGATGCATTCCACTTTGCATTAGTTTAGCCACGCCTACTCAGCCTACAGCTTTCATCTTACAGCATGTTATTAATTACATTTGATGTGATTTAATGTTAAAGATGGTTAGCCCCGCCCATCCACTTTACAGCAGTTTAGCCCTGCCCTTTTGTTTTATAAGAATATACCCACCCAAGTCATCTCACAGTAGTTTACTCCACCTGTTCACTTTGCAGTAAAGACGTTACTCATTTACATACAACAGCCTTAAAGGCACAGTAGCAATGGCAGCTTGTTTAATTCTAAAGCATAAAGAGTGGTTAGAAAAATGGAAATGTTGAAAATGGGCCCGTTGGATTGTTATCCCTGTACAGATTACAGGTCTTTGTCCTCAGTCTCAATGCAAGCATGCTCTTGGAAAAAAAGAAAGACAGTCACTCTCACCCAAACAAAGACAGTGTGATGGATGATGGAGCGGAGCCCCCTTCTGCAGCCCCCGTGATATAATTCCCTTATCATGTGCTCCCGGGATGCTCACTTCCTCCTCCAAGTGGCGGGGAGTCAATAAGCACCGTCTCGTCTCAACCCTTGGCAAACTGGAGTGATGGCAATTACGGTGACATATTGCATCTCCTCGGGGACTCTCGAGGCAATTAACTCATCTCGTCTTAAATCTGCTCTCTACTGTATATCACACGCTTTACTTACGAACCCGGCCGTGGCTTTGAGAAATGGGCCAGGGAACGGATTTGACTCCATCTAATGAGTTAAGATAAGATTAGTGGCGTCTAATAAAGACACTCATAGCCATCCGATAAGACTTATCCAAATGCCTTTTCCAGGAGAACAGGATCAGGGAAAGATGATGCCGAGCAGTGTGACAGCTGAATGAAAAAGTTCATTAATATCATCAGTGCAGTCATTTTTGTCATTTTGTCTTATTTTCTCCCAGTACACTCTACTACTTCTGAAAACGACAAAAAGCATGGTTCTTTGAACATTGCCAATGAAAAACCACTTTTTGGTTCTATAAGACAAAAAAACAGTTGATGGTTCTTCAGAGAACTGTTGTGGTGAATTAAATGTCCAAATGGAAGAACCTCTTTGCAGTTTAGAGTTGGGGTGCCCAGTCCTTGTCCTGGACATTTACCACACTGGAGAATTTAGATCCAACACACCTGACAGTCTTCATTACCTGGATCAGGTGTGTTAGATTAAGGTTGGAGCTAAACTCCAGTTAGATCTCCAGGACAAGAACTGGATACCTCTGCTTTAGAGGCATCTTGAAGAAGCCATTAAGCAGACCCAAGAAGAAGATTGACTTTACATAATAATAATAATTATTATTATTAGTAGTAGTAGTAGTAGTAGTATTAGTATTAGTATTATTATTATTATTATTATTATTATTTATTATTATTTATTATTATTATTATTATTATTATTATTATTATTATTATTATTATTAGCGCATTTCCTGAAGAAAATGCAGAGTGATGTGCAGTATAAGCAATCCCCAGGAGGTTGCAGGATGGTTGCCAAGGTGTTGCCCAGGGCTTGCTATGGTCTCCTGAATGATTGTTAAGGTGTTGCTGCAGGGGCATCATTAGACCCATTGTAGTGAAGCACATGCCCCAATAAAATGCCACAGTATCCCACTAAGATCATGGCATTAAAAAGCCAATTTTATCCTGGATTGATGAGCAGAGCTACAAGACACGCCACACAAAATTCACTACCTGTCACATAATGCACCAGCATCTTTTTAAAATGCTTTCAGTCATAGCCAGTTTATTTCTTATATTGTCTTGCACATAAAAGAAACATACTCAAGTCATAATAATAATAATAATAATAATAATAATAATAACACATCCATCATTCTGGCTTTGACATGTATTTTGTCGCATTGTGAGTAACGTTAAGGCACTTCAAAATCCGATTTGAGCGGCCAGAGAGTGTGGACTGAGACTGATCTGTACAAATCTGATTGTAATCACATTTTATACCACCGCCAAATGTAGCTTGGATCAGATTTGCATCAGATTTGATCAAACCAGGATCAGGTTTTTGACTGTCTAGACTACCAAAATCCATTGGGATACGATCTTGATATTCCATAAATCAGATTTGGGCTCCTGTCTGAACATTGCCTTAAAAGACTTGAACCAAAATCAGAACCCCAAGAGACTCCTCCCACCATGTTTTTTTTTCTCTGCGAATAATAAAGAGTGAAAGCTGCACTGCTCCTCTTCCTCATTATTAGTTAGTGTGGATCGATGATGTTCTGACCGGCAGCACCTCTGGAGCAGACAGCTGGGAGATATTATCTAATGGAGCTCACTAACCCTGTGATCTCCTGCTGCTTCTGACCATCTACACAAGTCCAGCCTGCCGGAGAAGCACATTGCACTGAGAACTTGCTCTCTATATGGCATTTCCCCCCTCGGGGAGCCAAATGCTGGGGCGGTGTTTAAAAAAACATAAGGGCAAACATCATTTGGGGAAGAAATCTGAACAACTTTGCAGACTGTGTAGGATTCAGTGTTTTTAGTTCTGTATCAGTAGCTATTAGCTGCTTCAAAGGTCGTTAGCTCTTGCTGGACCTGGCATACCATTAAGCACATTTGTTTATATATTACAGTGAGTGGTGGTCTGTATTTGGTGCCACTGATGTGCAGTTTTATTCATAATGTTTTGACTTTGATGTCCTTAACATACTAAGCTGTGATGTTTTAAATTCATTCATCCTTTCAAGCTAACGTAGTTTAGCCCCACCTACTAGCCTACAGCAGGCTAGTTCCACCCATTCAGTTTAGAGCAGTTAAGCTCCACTCATTCATTTTTCAGTAGTTAACCTTCACTCAATTCAGTTTATAGCAGTTTAGCCTCACACTGTCACCGTCCAGCAATTTAGCTCCACCCATTAATTCTAAAGTAGTTTAGCTCCACCCATTCATTTTTTTTACAAGTTTATCTCCACTCCTTCATCCTACCGCAGTTTAGGCCCATTCACTGGATCCTATAACATCCTATAATCTTTAGCTCCACCCATACATTCTAAGGCAGTTTAGCTCCACCCATTCACCCTAAAATGCTTTAGTCATACAAGTTTTGTCCAGTTCACACAATGAGGATTTGAATCTGAATTTGAAAAACTTTTTTTCCCCATTTTAACCAACTAGCCATTTTGAATACGAGACAATACAGGAAAGCTAATCTAAACAGAGCTAATTTATATATATTAGTCTTAAAGGCACAATAACCAATCAATTAGCTTAATTAAAAGTGTTGGAAATGCTCATATAAAAATGAATCAGTTGTTTTTAAAATATAAAACCAGGAAAAAAAACTAGAAAAATGTAGAACATGGCCCTTCTAACTACGTTTTTGTGTTTTTTCTGCAGAATGGAGAGGCGTCTTTGTTTGAGGTGAATATCCGATACGTCGGCGGCCTGCTATCTGCGTATTACCTGACTGGAGACGAGGTAAGATCAGTCTATCTGTTATCTTTGCTGCTCTATCTGAATCAGCACTGTCCTGTGTTGCATTTTAACACCAGAACCTCAGCGAGTGAAAGCTTGAGAGCACAGAAACACTCACACCACCCACACTTCCATCCTGTATGTAGCACAAATATTCGTTCATGCAGTAACATACGCTCCTTCACTTTAACCTTTACTGTCCACAGCTACGCACACATACACACATGTACCGGCTAGCGGCTAATCCTCCCACTGTTCCTCCCACTGCAATGGAAAGTGGCCAGCGTTCCTCACGTTGGACTTATTGCTCTGATAAAGAGGATAAAATTCATACCGGTGCAGAACTAATGGCTAGGGAATCTGTCGATGCACAGCCTCTTGAGTCAGCCTAATGGGTATTGATTCGAGGTCTGAAGAAGTCAGAGAAGAAGACGAATGCCTGGAATTTTTCTGCCAATAGACGATTCAGCTTTTTGCTTTGTCTGGGTACTGCATGACCTATTGTGCCATAACCTCACAGGGCAGTCTTAGTTCTTAGATGTGCACCCTGCTATTGACCACCAAACCCAGTGCATGAGGTGCTTGTTAATTAGTTAACGAGTTGAATAGGGTCCTCGATGGGGGAAAAGCACAACAACGTTTAAGATTGCTAGGTCATGACAATTGGACGATAGTACACTCAAAACTGACCTCAGCTGGACATTCTAAAGGAGAGCATGATTATGTTGTGACAACATTGTGCAATGTTGTCTATGTTCTTGCAGCATTGACAGAACACTGTGATGAGGTTCTGTCTGCTTGGCAAATGCATTCCGGTTGATGTAGTACATCTACCTAACCACAAGAGTTTCTTAAGTCTTGACAAAGCACCTTGAGCAAGTTGCTGTATTGTTTACCACAGTACAACGAAACCTGTTGTTATGCCATTTATTATTACACCATCAAGGCTGTTCTTGTACCATTACTGTACTGTATTGCCATTGAGCCAGTTGCTGCATCAATTATCATTGCACCAGTTGTGTACTTTAGTACTACCATTTGATGTGGGACCTTTCTATTTACATGTTTGGCATTTAGCAAACATTCCTATTCACAAAGACTTATGTTGCTTTGCTACAGATTGGTTAGAGTTCAAGTACCCTTATTGTAGCACACCACCAGAGTTGAGATCCAGTGCTGATACCTAGAAAGAAATACAACACATGAAAGAGTTCAAGCGCTTACATACCAGGAGTGCATTTGCAGTGCCCATCAAAAGTTGAATAAGGTTAAAAAGTTAATCTGTGTTAATAATTGAATTTAAAATGTTAAACTGGCGCCCTGTCCTGGGCTTAGTTGAATAGTGTAATGCCCTGCCGTGTGCCCAGTGAGGGGGTAGGGGACTAACCGTGACCCTGATAAAGATTAAGCAGGTGGGATAATAGATGGATGGATGTTAAACTGTCCTATTTTATATTAATTACACGTGTAATTAATATAATTATATTAATTGTGTGTATTAATTTCAAGCCTTTTTTGTTTTAAAGTTGGTTATTACTGCTTATAGCTCATGACGATCAGAAATCCAGAAGCTCAAATTATTAGAATATTTCATTTTGAGCAAAATGCTATTCAAACAGCATCAACATTAAAACAAAAAGTTTGAAATGTGTCAATTTATGTAATGTATGATTATATATGAAATATGACAGTTCACCCTTTTGAATTAAATTATGAACACCAATGAACCTTTTCACCATATTCTAATTTTATACACCACATTCAATCAGTGTTTGAAGACAGTGAAGGACTACATTTGAACATTCCATTTGTAACACCAGTTGTGTACTCTAGTGATGCTAAGTGGAATCTTTATGTTTACATTTATGCCATTTAGCAGTCATTCATATCTTTGTAACTCAGAAAAATATTTTTTTGCAAGTATAGATAGGTACAGTATAGAAAATGTACTGTCTATATCACTAAATCCCATTTTTACTATCCTCTACCCAACTTACCATTGAACTAGAACCATTGTAACACTGCCATCTTGAAATACAAAGCTGAAGTTTAGGGTGGACATTTATGCTAACCAGCCTCAAACCATGTTGGTAGGAAAACAGAACTGCATGCATCAGGTGCTCAGTGGTCATTAGTCAAAGCTACAGCTTATTGTGCTGTCATACAGAGGCACTCAATTCACCTCTTTCTTTTTCTAGGGGATGCACTAGATAATGCACACTGGTGCACATTTGTAGGTAGAAAGAAGTGATCACATATGGTTATCCAGATGTTACGTAGCCCAAACAGCCTCTGCTTTTCTGCTTTTTTGATTCATAAGCGCGCAGCTTCAGGAGGTTTGCGGTGGTGCAGTGTGTTTAACTTTTCTCAGGCGAATAGAGAAGATGCACAAGCAGGTGCAAAACCTTTCTTCATTAACTAAGCGAGGAGTCGGGGAATGCTTTTGTGAAATTAGATTGTTCATATGTGTACACTGTAATGTGGGCCATCCAGAATTATTGGACTTCTTTGTAGCCTTTATTTGTTCACGTATACCAATGATGTTCTGAAGGCCACACTGTATGTAATATATACTAAATGAAGAGCCCTACCAAATTCACAACAAAGACGTTTCAGCGTGTTGTACTTTAAGAGGTTCAAAAGGCATGCAGATGTTATTTCACATTTTGTACATAACCATGTGAAGTGAAACATTCAACAAAGGGCTTTGATTCCAAAGCTGAAACAGTGCACTATTTTTCCGGTTTGAGTGAGCTGTGCCTCACCAAAACTGGATGCTACATTGCAGCTACTAGGCTTCCTCAGATGAATCTAGACAATGGACTGCAGAGATTTTGCTAATTGCTGTAAAGCTTTGGGGAAAGGTGCTGTATAAATGGACCTGTGGTGAAGATTAGGGTTGAGCCAGATACTAGTTTCAGGTAGTAAAAATAAATAAATAATAATAAAAAAATCAGTTTGATCATAAAATTAAAAAAAAAAAAATTGGAAGGAAGTTGTGTTGAGTATGACAACTCTTGTTCATGCATACTTAGTAGTTCATAATTTCCTACTGAATGAGTTGTATTCATTCATGTACTTGAAAATATTCATGTTCTGAGTTTATTAAAAAAACTTGTTCTGTAAATAGTTCTCTTATTTTTGTGATCAAAAACATTGATTTGAATGTCAATGTTGAGGCTGTTCTGTAAATAGTTTTTCAAATAAACAATACACATAGCCAATCCTGATCAATCCATATCAATTTCATATGTAAAATAATGTACAGATTTAAGCCACACCCACTTCCAGTTAAACCACGCCCAACTCCGGGCCCCGTCCACTCAGAGTACAGATATAGATACAGATAATTTAGACGGGTGTACAGATACAGATACAGTAAGTATACTGTTGGAAGGACTCAAGACTGTACTCATATATTGTTTTACGTAACAATTGCTAAGTCTAGGTCTATGAAATTAACAACTTTTCTCATGAATTTAACAGAGCCTTTACCATATATACAGTACTATGTGGTCAGTTTATTAGGCACTCTGACTTATGGCTGACTCAGGACAATTTTTCTAATGTCTTGGACTCAATAGTAAGTGTACCTTGGCTTGTCTTGGACTCAGCCATTAGTCTTGTCAGCACCATTTAAAAATACCGTTATATCTGAATATTATGACCACTTTAACCATGTTTCTTCAGGCTAAGATGCAACAGAGTTCACTGAGTGATGATCCCTGACACTTTTCTCTTTGCTCATGTGTTTATTATCTAGGGAACTGGTCCACTGTGGTGCATCTGTTGTTCTGTACCACTCACCGGAGTCAGTTTCCCAAATGCAGCCAACCATCACTCAGTACTTTATGATCATGCCTTTTGGACATCAGTCAAAATGTGTCCTTTGCTCATAGTGATCATTTTACACTCTGCTACAACTGACTGGTATTTATATATGCAGCAAACACTGTCAGATGACATCTGTGACATCCTGAGCCAACTTCTTTACAAACTGGGGCGTCATAATATTGGTTATAATATATCACCGCTGTTCAATATTTCAGTATCAATGCTAATACTGATAAGAAAATGACGTGTCAACTCGAGCTGAGACTGATCTACCGTCCTCTAGCCCTTCACCAGTGGTCAGTGTGTGACCACAGAGCCTCTATTGTCTGGGCATTTTATGCAGGCAGATATACTCTGCATGATATGCTGAGATTATAGCCCTCTTCTGGGCTGAGAAAGTGTTTTATTATACTGGAGTGGCTTGTGGCTGATAACCTGACACGCTCTGCCCTCAGCCTCGTCCACTCACTTCACCCCACACACACACACACACACACAAACTCACAGACGGAGGGATATTGTGTTAGATGTGAGAGCAGAGCAAGCCTCGGAGCTGTCCACTTAGTGAGGAAGTGTGTGTGTGCTGTGTCTCTCCTGATTGAGTGTGTTGTGTGTGTTCTGTGACGGATGGATCAGTGTAGTTTAGAGGACCGCTGCGATCTGTCAGCCGGACAGTCTGTTACAGTACATGTCTGTGTACTATGTGCTTGTTTTCCAGCATTTTCAGCACTGAGCCTTATAGAAAACCCATAGAACAGCAGCACTAAGCTACACTGTGAGAAACACAAGTACAGCACGGTACTACTTAGTCCATTCAAGATACAAACAATGGAACTGTCCTCTTAAGAGTCCATCCTTATGTTCCCATAATGCGTCAAAGATTCAGTACTACCTTTCCAGCAGAAAAGAGCAGATGTTTATGTTCAACAGAAACTTTTTAAACAGTGAATTACATGTAAAAGTCTGTATACAGTACTTCAAATGTGTTAATTATAACTCCGTCTTCTACAATAATGTTCACAAACCTAAACGTTTGAAGACATAACTTTCCCAGTGACCAGAGCAACCAGTCAGAAGTTTCTCATTTAATGTTTTTCTTTCTTTTTTTTCTACATTGTAAATGAATACTGAAGTCATCCAGACTATGAAGGAACACATAAAGAATCATGTAATAAACTTAAAAGTGTTAAACAAACCAAAATATGTTTTAGATTTTACTTCAAAGTAGACACACAACTGATGTTTCAAACACATTAAGAGGCAAGAAATGCAAGTCATTAATTGTATGACTTTAATATTAATCTACAATGCAGAATAAATAATGAAAAACTGTCATGCCTGCCCTCATGTCCCTTGTTCCGGTCTCTGTGTTTATGTCTCCCTCTTGTGTTCTAGTTAAGTACCGCATGTCCATATATGTACTTCCTGTCTTGTTCTGTGTAATCATGCCCAGGTGTTATGTATCCCTTGTCATTAGTCTTCCCCTTTATAAACCCTGTTTGTGTCTCACTCTCTTGTGGGTTATTTTGGTTGTATCTTGTCTTTGTTTGATTTGCCTTGCCTTGTTTGTACCTTGTCTCCAACCTTGCAATCCCTACTCGTCTTGATCCTGTTTCTATGTCCCCAGCCCAGGTTTGGTTTCCTTTTGTTTATGTAGTATCTTAGTGTTAGTCCTAGTCTTTGAGTCAGTTCATGTTTTCAGCCCTCGTGCTGCTTTTTGTTTGTCTGTTAAGTGTTCTGTAAATAAACCCCATTTTAAGTATCTCTGCCTGTGTTCGCCCTTCAATCCCCGACCCGCCTTACATAATAACCCGCCACTCAGAACGCAACAGAAATGACTGATCCACAGAGCACAACAGAGACTCAGGAGACTATTAGTAACCTGCAGAAGAAGCTGGCCCTTGGCCAATGGTGGGTCAAAGAGGTAATGGAAGCCCTGATGGAAATCACTTCGGTAATACCTCTAGAACATACCTTCGGCATCCGCTACCTCCTCGTATGTCCCCAGATCCAAGTGTTCTTAGAAGCCCCAGAAACGCGGGGGACTTTTTTGGAGGGGGATAGGAGAGGAGATTGTGCCGAGGCGAGCGAGGTTGCGGCGAATGCTCAAGCACCAGTTAAGACGGAAACCACAATGGCCGTCGGCAGCCTTTTGATCACCACTGCGGAGGACTGGGAGGAGAGGTACGGGGCCGGAGGCTCGGACAGCAAAGAACTTGATAGTTTGTCGATGGACCCAGAGGTCGTGGCGCTGATCCGAGCCGATGACCCCCTACACCTCCTGAAAGAAACCGAGGAGAAGAAGGCGAAACGCCGACAGCGTAGATTCGCAAAGAAAGCAGCACAGCCTCAGCCAGCGCCAAAAGGCACAGCCCAGCCTCAGCCAGCGCCGAAAGGCACAGCCCAGCCTCAGCCAGCGCCGAAAGGCACAGCCCAGCCGCAGCCCTCACCGAAAGGCACAGCCCAGCCGCAGCCCTCGCCGAAAGGCACAGCCCAGCCGCGGCCCTCGCCGAAAGGCACAGCCCAACCGCAGCCCTCGCCGAAAGGCACAGCCCAGCCGCAGCCCTCACCGAAAGGCACAGCCCAGCCGCAGCCCTCGCCGAAAGGCACAGCCCAGCCGCAGCCAGCGCCGGAGAGCGCTGCCCAGCCAGCGCCGGAGGGCGCTGCCCAGTCGCAGCCAGCGCCGGAGGGTGCTGCCCAGTCGCAGCCAGCGCTGGAGAGCGCTGCCCAGCCAGCGCCGGAGAGCGCTGCCCAGTCGCAGCCAGCTCCGGAGGGCGCTGCCCAGTCGCAGCCAGCGCCGGAGGGCGCTGCCCAGTCGCAGCCAGCGCCGGAGGCCGCTGCCCAGTCGCAGCCGGCCACGCCTCTGTCCAGTCCCCAGGTGGCCACGCCTCTGTCCAGTCCTCAGGTGGTCACGCCTCCGTCCAGTCCCCAGGTGGCCACGCCCCCTTCAATGGCTGGGAGAACCACGCCCCCAACCCAAGTAGCCAGGAGAGCTGCTGGGAAACCTAGACTTTACCCAACACCAGTAGCTCCCATGAACCGGGGACTTATGTACTGTGCTCCGGGAGCTACTAACC
>BRDA01012064.1:0-20972 GCA_036984385.1 Crenuchus spilurus
GACACTTAGTGTCCACTCAGAAAGTTAATCTCTCTGTGTGTGTGTGTGTGTGTGTGTGTGTGTGTGTGTGTGTGTGTGTGTGTGTGTGCAGAACAAAAAGTTTGCTAACATCTTTTGATGTTCCAAAAAAGTAACTAACTTTTATCTTACTTACTTACTTAAAACATAACTTTTTAATAGTTTTTTTTTTTATCAAATATCAAATTTTCATTTATTCAGCAAATGGTAAAAAATAGCACAGAAGAAACTTGCTAAGGAAGCTAAATATACACTTTAAGCCAACTTTTTCTCTGTTCTGTTGTAAGTACTGACAGAGTTTAGGATGAAAAAGTCCTAAAAGTAACCCTTAACCCTAAAATTAATACTATTTCAGCAGACAGTGTGTTAACAATATGAAATTAAGTAACCTTACTGCTTCAATAGAAATTAAGAACTAGCAATCAGGTGTTGCTAATCAAACTCTTGATTAGCTTATCATCAGGAACTGTGAGCACCTCTATAAAAGCAGACGTTTTTGGACTGGAGCATTCAGGTGTGTGTTAATGCCAAAGAGGAAAGACATCATCAATGATTTTAGAGAAGTGTGTTGCTGCCCATCGTTCTGGGAAGGGTTTCTTCAATTTCCAAACAATAGAAGTTCATCAGTGAGGAAGATTATTACCTCCCATCCATCTCATCCAATCCAATTCCATCCATCCATCCATCCATCCATCTACTGCTGGAAAGCCCTGCAAATTAACCCCAAAGTCTGACTGTGCAATGCTCAGAGGAACTGCAAAAAACCCAAAACCTACACTCAGACTCTACAGGCCTCAGCATGTTAGATGATCATGTTAATGACAGTATATTTAATGGCTTGTTTTAACGGGTTGTCAAGATAAAGACTTCTAAAAGGAATACAACAGCACAGCTTGCATCTAAACAAACTACAAGACCAAGTGGCAGTCCTAGCCCACCCCCAACCCCCCTTCTGGCAAACAGCCCCCGGCACAACTGCTGGATCCCAGCCCCCCTCCCCTCTACCACCACCACCACCACCCCCCGCCACTGGTGTAGATCGACCAACGAGTAAACCCACCAACTCAAACTTCCTCAAACATCTCTAAGCAATGCAATCCCAAAGACGCTTCTTAGAACCTCTCGGGGGCTGGGCCCTCCTTTTTCATACCAACTGTCAAGCATGGTGGTGGAGGTGCCTTGGGCTTGTTTTGGAGCCACCGGACCTGGACACCCTACACCGATTCGACCATGAACTCTTCTGTCTATTGAGGTATTCTGGAGTCGAATGTGATGCCAACTGTCTGACAGCTGGTTCTACAAGATATTGAATCAAGGGATGTACTTAGTTTTCCACACATTTTTTCCCCCATTTTGGCTTCATTTTCGTTAAATAAATGATGGCACAATGCAATCTGTTCTGTGTTATTGTTCATCTGAGGTTATATTTGCCTCATTTTAAAACCTGCTAAGAACCAGATGTCCTGATACTTAAAACCATAGAGTTGTAAGAGGGTGTACTTTTCCCCCAGAGATACAGCTAAGACAACACAGGTGTTAAAAAGAAGAAGAAGAAGAGCCAAGCCAGTCGATTAATTTAAATCCGATTGAGCATGTGCTCCATATGCTGAACTGAACGCTGAAGGGAACAAGGCCTGAAACAAGCAGAAGCTGAACATGCATTAGAGGCTTGGCAAAGCATCACCAGAGAAGATACTCGGCACCTGATGATGTTTATGAATTGCACACTTAGAGCAGTCATTGTGTGTAAAGGATATGCAACAAAGTACTAAACATTATTTTATTCAAACTGATTTTTGGTATTTGTTACACAAAGTCACAAGTTATTATGTTTGGTTTAAATGTTCCCTCGTGTGCACCAGTCCTGGTCGGTCATCGTTATGTCACCATAAGAGACGACACCCTCTATCCACCTACCCCTCCTCCAGATGATCAGTGTGCTTGTACAAAGAGGTATTTGACCCCTGCATTTAACCCATCCATGTAGTGAAA
This sequence comes from Crenuchus spilurus, assembly GCA_036984385.1. Lineage (NCBI taxonomy): Eukaryota > Metazoa > Chordata > Actinopteri > Characiformes > Crenuchidae > Crenuchus > Crenuchus spilurus. The sequence goes on from BRDA01012064.1 coordinate 2,011, forward strand.
CTCGCACTGACACTAAGATCACACACCTGGAGTGGTGGGTAGCCCTATCCATGGCATCCAGGGAGCAGTTCTTGGTTAGGTGCCTTGAGGACACTTCAATTGTGTTGTCATTTCTACATAGTGAATCCAGAATATACGCCCTTACATTCAAGTCTGCATTGTGCACTTTAATCATGTCTGACTGGTTTGTGTTAAACTCTGGAGCAGAAGGACATATTAAAGAAAAGTGAGTTTTTGTCCCAAACATTATGGAGGACACTGTATATAATACATATAAACTGCAGGGAAACACAGCCATAGTGTCTGTAGTGCAAATGTTTAAATAGTCCATCAGCCCATGGTGTGTGTGTGTGTGTGTTGTCCTTAAATATCCTCCGCACTGCTCTGAGTCTTTTTTTTTTGCTGCTTCAAAATGATGTCAGTACCCTTATATGGAGGAACAGAAGATTTTTAACTTTAATGGTCTTTATTCTGCGAAGCTTTAGGGAAACACAGCAGAGTGTGTGTGTGTGTGTGTGTGTGTGTGAGAGTGTGTGTGTGTGTGTGTGTGGCTTTGAAAAACAGGTCAGTCATGACTGCTGTGACGTTGCATACCCTGTCCTCACTTAGCCTTTAGTCTATTTAGTCTATACAGCTCTGTGAGTGTGTGCGCATATGTGTATGTGTGAGTATGTTTGTGAACTTGTATTTATACCTTTATGAGGACCTTACACATACATAAACAATGATCAGTGAAATTCTGTGAAGGTGGGCACATTTTTATGGTTCTCTGAAGATTTCTTTTTTTCTGAAAAACTAAAAGTGCAGAAATGTTGCCATTTGTTTACCACAGGTTAAGTTTAAGGTTAGTATGGATAATGTTAGGTGTAGGGTTATGGTTAGTATGGATAATGTTAAGTTTAGGGTTATGGTTAGTATGGATAATGTTAGGTTTGGGGTTAAGGTTAGTATGGATAATGTTAGGTTTAGAGTTAAGGTTAGTATGGATAATGTTAGGTTTAGGGTTAAGGTTAGTATGGATAATGTTAAGTTTAGGGTTATGGTTAGTATGGTTAATGTTAGATTTAGGGTTATGTTTATTAGGGATGCTAGGTTTAGGGTTAAGCTTAGTATGGATAATGTTAAATATAGGGTTATAGTTAGTATAGATAATGTTAGGTTTAGGGTTATGGTTAGTATGGATAATGTTAGGTTTAGGGTTATAGTTAGTATAGATAATGTTAGGTTTAGGGTTATGGTTAGTATGGATAATGTTAGGTTTATGGTTATGGTTAGTACGGATAATGTTACGTTAGGGTTATGGTTAGTATGGTTAATGTTAGATTTAGGGTTATGTTTATTATGGATGCTAGGTTTAGGGTTAAGCTTAGTATGGATAATGTTAGGTTTAGAGTTATGGTTAGTATGGTTAATGTTAGATTTAGGGTTATAGTTAGTATAGATAATGTTAGGTTTAGAGTTAAGGTTAGTATGGATAATGTTAGGTTTAGGGTTATAGTTAGTATAGATAATGTTAGGTTTAGGGTTATGGTTAGTACGGATAATGTTACGTTTAGGGTTATGGTTAGTACGGATAATGTTACGTTTAGGGTTATGGTTAGTACGGATAATGTTACGTTTAGGGTTATGGTTAGTATGGATAATGTTACATTTAGGGTTATGGTTAGTACGGATAATGTTAGGTTTAGGGTTATGGTTAGTATGGATAATGTTATGTTTAGAGTTATGGTTAGTATGGATAATGTTACATTTAGGGTTATGGTTAGTATGGATAATGTTACGTTTAGGGTTATGGTTAGTATGGATAATGTTACATTTAGGGTTATGGTTAGTACGGATAATGTTAGGTTTAGGGTTATGGTTAGTATGGATAATGTTATGTTTAGAGTTATGGTTAGTATGGATAATGTTACATTTAGGGTTATGGTTAGTATGGATAATGTTATGTTTAGGGTTATGGTTATTGATGTATTGAAGTATTAAACGTAATGTTACTTGGTGACTGCAGCACACTGTGGTGGTCCTCACTACATATAGTAAAACAAAGATGTAAGTGTGAGTGTGTACACTTTCTGCAGTGAGTGCTTAAAAAGAAGGTCACACATTTCTGCTCTGGTGCTATATATACTGCTGTTACATAGCCTCTAGTCTATACAGCAGTGTGTATCTGTGCAGTGTTAGAAAAGCAGGTCACACATTTCTGTCTGCTGTGCAGCTGCATATGTTAGTATATACACAGATCCGCCATTACATTAAAACCACCTGCCTAACATTATATAGGTCACCACTGTGCTACCAAAACAGCTCTGATCTACCAAAAAAAATGGACTCCACAAGACCTCTGAAAATGTACTGTGGTATCTGGCACCAAGACGTTAGCAGTATATCCTCTTAAGTCCTATAAGTTTTGAGGTGGAGCCACCATGGATCAAACTTGTTTGTTCAGCACATCCCACAGATGCTTGATTGGACTGAGATCTGGGGAATTTGGAGACCAAGTCAGCACCTTGTTCCTCAAACCATGCCATGGATTAGTGTGTAATGTGAAGTGTAGCATTTGAAAAGCAGGTCAGACATTCCTGCCCATAGTCCTATGTGAGCTTGTTTATGTTTTTTATCAGGATAATCAGCTTTAGGATTAGATGTATGGTTACAGCTAAAGATGAGGGTGATTGTTAGAGTTAGGCATCAGGTGAGGGTACTGTGTGCTCATGTTTAAGCTTTGGGATTAAAAATGACATTATAATGAATTTCTCTTAAAAATACAGTACCAGTCAAAAGTTTGGACACACCTTCTGGACATTGTGTATTTCATGATTTGAAAATGTTCTGCATTGTAGATTAATGCTAAAGTCATCCAAACTATGAATAAACACATATGTAATTATTTAGTAAACAAACAAGTAAAGAAACCAGAAGATGTTTATATTTTACATTCTTCACAGTAGGCACCTCTTACTTAGATGCAGCTTTCTTGGCATTTTCTCAGTCAGCTTTATGAGGTAGTCACCTGGAAAGGCTTTCAGTTAACAGCTGTGTCTTGTCAAGAGTTCATGACTTGCATTTCTTGCCTCTTAATGTGTTTGAGACATCAGTTGTGTGTCTACTTTGAAGTAAAATCTAAAGCATGTTTTGGTTTGTTTAATACTTTTAAGTTTACTACATGATTCCTTATGTGTTCACTCATCATCTGGATGACTTCAGTGTTCATTTATAATGTAGGAAAAAATATTAAATAAATAAAAACGTTAAATGAGAAGGTGTTTCCAAACTTTTGACTGCTACTGCATATTAATGGAAATGCATATTTGTCAATTCTTCCTGTTCATATCTCTACAGACCGACCGACATGAAGCTGTGTGAGATCCAAACACATACACACACGTTTGTTTCTGTGAATTTTGGGGACATTACATAGACTTACTCAAACTTTAAAACCCTAACCTTAACCTCAAAACATGTCTTCACCTTAAAACTTCACAATTTACGATGCACGGACCAGGTTTTGCAGTCCTGGAAAGAAAAAAGGTCCCCACAATCTGAGTGTTTAAACAGGTTTTGGTCCCCACAACATGACATAAACCTGGTACATAAACACTCAAACACCCTTTGGTAATACTATACTAGTGAGGACATTCCATTCACTTGTGTAATACTGAGCAAAAATAAACCTAAACTTAAACCTAAACTTGGCAACCAAAGGTCAATGTTCCTGCTCTTTCAATTAAAAAAAAGTTTGTAATAAAAACGTCACATCTCTTGTGAGGACCAGCAAATGTCCCCACTTTTACAGTTACTTTTACTTTCAGTCCCCACCAGGCAGAAATACAAGGACACACACACACACATACACTGGGTGAGAGGTCATATGAGGACAGCATATAGCAGCACTTCCATGCGTGACCTGTTTTTTCTTGTAGTCACTGAAGAGGCTACAAACATCCCACAAACATCCCACACACACACACACACCCTTGCCGGAACACACACCAGCAAATAATTTCCCTGCCAAACGACTCACTGTAAGATATGGTTCCAGTTTAGTTTGATAGTTGTAGTTTAGCTGGATGAAGCTAGCATAGCTAGCTTGTTAGAATAATAAAGGTTTAACAGCCCAAAAAATGTAAAATCTAATAAAAGTCCATACAACAGTTTAATAATTTTTTGACTGTAATCACATACAAGCAAAATATAAAGGAAAAAGCAAATGTTGAAGGTCAGGCTAATCTGTCACTCAAACGTAGCCTGTTTTTTGACTCACAGGTTAGCCAGCTAGTGATTACAGGCAGATCAAAATGAGCTGATATTTATGGCACAAAAAACTCAGTGATAAGCCGGTTAGAAATAAGGGCACTTCAGAAATATGAAGCTAAGCTTAGCATATCACAGTAGAAATGTGGTTTCAGTACATTATAGTAGTCACTGAACTTTGACCTTTGCACTGATCTGTTGTGCTGGAAATTGGCTGAGTGTAGTGGCCCAGATTTAGAAAGTTAAACTTATTAATACTTTGTTCTTACCTGGATTTCATATCCAGGTAACTTGGATAAAATTGAGGAATTTTATTTTGTTGCAAGAAAACCTCTAAATTGTATAGAATAAATTGTAAACAAAGGGCTTCAAAACACTGATGGATGAATGAAAGGTAACAGATTGTCAAATTCCTCACTCCACAGCTGCACTTGACAAAAGAACTGGTGGTCCTCTAACCCTATTTGACTTACCTCTCCCAGCTGTCTCCCATTGAGAACTGATTCACAGGACTACCTAAACCAAGTCTGTGTATTGTTTTCTAGCTTGATATTGTCATGCTTTGCATGCAGTAACTTCGAATTCTGTCTTCTGCCATTCTGTATCCATTTGTTTGTTAATCATGTTTGCCTTTGTCCTGGTAGCCGTAACCTGTGTAGCTTATATTGTATCCTAGCACGTGTAGCTTGTATTGTATCCTAGCCTTTTTAGCAAGTATAGCATCCTAGCCTGTGTAGCTTGCGTGGTTTCCTTAGCCTTGTTTAGTTTCCATAAGCTGTTTCTATTTCTTTTCATTGTGTTGTGTTCTCTTATGTTTGATTGTTATTAAATTTGTGTTTTTATAAACCTGTTCTCATTTTTCATGATCCGTTACCGTGTCTTACACAGACGAGAATATTGTGGAGCATCAATTTAGAAATTATATAGAAATTAAGATAATATAAAATACCCAGAAATTTCTTATTGTTGGACTGGAATGTAAACTTAGCTACACTTTACATTTGTAAGAGGGTAATTAAAAAACAAAAGTTAGAAGATGTCTGTGAACTCAACACCTGAGAAGTTCTTGTAAAATTTGTCCTCATGTCACATGCACTGAACATCCTGGATGAAGGCATATGATTTGTGATCATGTTCATGTGACCTCATTTATAAAATGCCACTGTGAGTCTTTTAATACAGGTGGCAAAATTTTCAAATAAGGTATATATTAACCATCAACACCTAGTGTAAAATATGTAACATTACAGTTCATTGATAGTGTAACATACAGTGCCAGTCAAATGTTTGGAAACCTTTTGGACATTCAGTGGTTTTTCATTATTTAAAATACATCTGTAATTATTGAGTAAACAAACCAGAATATGTTTATATTTGACATTCTTCACAGTAGGCACCTCTTGCTTAGATGCAGCTTTCTTGGCATTTTCTCAGTCAGCTTTATGAGGTAGTCACCTGGAATGGCTTTCAGTTAACAGCTGTGTCTTGTCAAGAGCTCATGACTTGCATTTCTTGCCTCTTAATGTGTTTGAGACATCAGTTGTGTGTCTACTTTGAAGTAAAATCTAAAACATGTTTTGGTTTGTTTAACACTTTTAAGTTTACTACATGATTCCTTATGTTCCTGCATAGTCTGGATGACTTCACTATTAATCTACAATGCATGAAAAAAAAAAATAAAGACATTGAATGAGAAGGTGTGTCCAAACTTTTGATGTAAAGTTGCATAACTTTGACAGTGTACCATATTTGTAAGATTACAGATCTTTAAAATTAGGTGTAGAAATGTGTTTATTGCATCCCTAATAATTCCTTTAAGAAGAACTTTGTCCAGGTTGTTATGGATTAAATGTAAAAGGATTAAATTCTGGGTCATTTTAGAGTACTTTTACTGGTCCATTCATCGTTAAATGTTAATATATATTTCCTTAAAAAATTAAAGCTACAACATTTCAATACAAAATGTTAACTAAAGCGAACTCTTCAGCTTTAGCTTAGCGAGTAGTATAACTCCAGTGATACAGTTATATCAGGACGTTTTATATGAACTTGTACCCATCTGGAGCTGGGCCAAATGAAATGAGCGATAAAGGCCGTGGACTGGAGCAGAATGGTGTTCATACACTGTAACTGTGCTAAAGGGCTGAGTAAAGGCGAATAATGTGTATGTGTGACGAGACAGTGAGATGGTCTGGCCTCGTTCAGGTGGAAAGCTGATCCTCTGAAGGACAAAAGCACTTGGCCAGAACTGACTGAATGTGACTTCACACTGAATAAAGAAAGTAGCACACTAGCGCACAGTGTCAATGCAGCCTTTGTGCTCTCCAGACACTGTGTGTGTGTGTGTATGTGTGTGTGTGTGTGTGTGTGTGTGTTAGTAGAGCGAGTCTACAGAGACCTACACTAGCAGGTTGCGGTGTTTTCTGAGTTAGGTCAAAATCTGATACTCAGAGACTCAGTGATCACTATGTTATGAGAACAGCCAGGGCCATTTCTGGACATCTGGGGGCCTCACAGGGGGCCACACTAGATCCCATAATGAGAATACATGTTTAGCCAAAACGTAATAAAGTTTCATTGTTGGTTTGCAGCAAAATCCACCACTAACAAGGGAACATCGACTCAAATCACCCCATATTCCTCTCATTTGTACTCTGTTAACATCTGGAGTGCAATGAACAAGCAGAACAAGCTAACTAGCAATATGCTATCATTAGCCAAGATTCATCCTTCAAAACAAAGGTTTCAAAACAGAGCAGATTTGTATCTTTTCTTGTTTTTAAAAGAGTCAAATAAATGTAAAAGTCCAAAATCAGAACAGGATGAACAGAGTCAATACAAGCACAGTGATCATCAACCATCTTCTGCCACATCTGCCCTCGTTTTACATTTAGATGCTAAATATTAATAGTACAAGGTGTCCTGTTTGCATCTTTACCCAAACAATTGTGACTACCTTTAATATTAATGAAGATCTGGTGATGAAATAAGGTTTTTGACAGTGTAACATATAGTGGTGCTTGAAAGTTTGTGAACCCTTTAGAATGTTCTATATTTCTGCATAAATATGACCTAAAACATCAGATGTTCACACAAGAAAAAAAGTCCTAAAAGTAGATAAAGAGAACCCAGTTAAACAAATGAGACACAAATATTATACTTTTATTTATTTATTGAGGAAAATGATCCATTATGACATATTTGTGAGAGGTAAAAGTATGTGAACCTCTAGGATTAGCAGTTAATTTGAAAGTGAAATTAGAGTCGGGTGTTTTACATCAATGAGATGACAATCAGGTGTGAGTGGGCACCTGTTTTATTTAAAGAACAGGGATCTATCAAAGTCTGCACGTCACAACAAAAAAGGTTACAAAACCATCTCTAAAGAGTTTGGACTCCACCAATCCACAGTCAGACAGATTGTGTACAAATGGAGGAAATTTGAGACCATTGTTACCTCCTCAGGAGTGTCAACCAACAAAGATCACTCCAAGAGCAAGGCGTGTAATAGTCAGCGAGGTCACAAAGGACCCCAGAGTAACTTCTAAACAACTGAAGGCCTCTCTCACATTGGCTAATGTTAATGTTCATGAGTCCACCATCAGGAGAACACTGAACCACAATGGTGTGCATGGCAGGGTTGTAAGGAGAAAAAAAAAGAACATTCAGTCTCACTCTTTCACTGCTTTCATTTGGACTTGGTCTCGGCCCACTTACAACTTTTCCTGCAACGTTCTATAGTCTTGGACATCTTCACCACAGCCATATTAAAAACGTCTGAAACAAGGTTTAAGATGCCTAATTTACTTTTCCGGTTTCTTGTGATATAACAAAAACGAAGCATTCCAAATTGTTTGTTATTACAAATGACATCATGGCTGTAATGATCTGCATCCAAAGCACAGCCGTGATGTTATTTACCCCAACATTATTCTTCTATTGCTTCAGTGCACACAACCTTATTCAGGTTGAATAAATGCTAAGATAAACACAATAACAATAGATAATGATGCACTGGAGAAACGGAATGCTTAATCAACTTGCTGAATAGTTAATAAATGCAAATCAATCAATACAATGCTTAAATACAAATAAAATCAGGTTTAACACGCTTTTAAGTGGCATTCATCATCACATATTCATGATTCGGGGCAACCGTTTATACCACTTAACACAAAAAAACGACCCTGAAGACATCCCTACTGAACACACACACCAGGAAATGAAAAAACACATCAAGGCTTGTTGTACCGGTGTGTGTGTGTGTGTGTGTGTGTGTGTGTGTGTGTAGGTATGGAAATGATGATCTGCTAGACTGATAATGTGTAAAAAGCTCGGTGGAGTGCCAAAGTTGCTGTGGGAACCAGTCTTAGGCCAGGAGTTCGCTTTGCCGTTTGTGAGAAATCAATTGCATAGAAGATCCAGAGATATGAAGCCTCACCTGAGAGAACTGTTTATCACTTTCAGTCGGGCTGAGAGGGTCTTTAAAGAGACCAATCAAAGATTTTTCCACTTCTTTCTTCTAAATACAGTCCATCAGCCAAGCAGTGTTTATTGTCTCTAGAGTTACACTGGATCTACAGAGCTACTGTCAGGTACACACACCAATTAGCATCGAGTTATACACACCACTGAGCATACAGGTGCACTTTGTAGTTCTACTATTACAGACTGTAGTCCATCTGTTTCTCTGTGTACTTTATTATCCATCTTTTACCTGTTCTTCAATGATCAGGAGCCCAACAGAGCAGCTATTATTTGAGTGGTATATCCTTAGTTATAGTTAGCATAGTTTTGAAATGGTGGACTGTCCCAGCTAACGGACAACATTCTAAGAATGTTCAGCAACATTTTTAAAAGGTTCCAGGAAAGTGAGCCTGTAACGTTACAGACATAATGTTCCTGGAACATACCGAAAATGTGTGATGTCATAATGGTTTGCATTACAACGTTTCTGTAATGTTTCTCACAGAACGTTCCCAGTTCAACACTAACATTAAGACGTTTGAAGCAACATCAGTGAGACATTTTGATGAATATCATGACATCTTCACGTCTCATGTTTACTTCAGATAATTGGTTTCTATTGTTTATTGTTTCTAAATGGTTTTGAAAGGAGATTTTCTCTGGTTGGTCAGTATTTTAATGTACTGTAGGTGACGTTCTCATAATGTTGCAGCAACATTACTGATATGTTAAATGTTAAATAAAAAAACATTGTGAAACATTCAGAAAAGTTGGGGAACCAAGGCTGTGAAATAAGGAGACAGGTTCATCTACTCAGAATATGACGGGGGCAGGACTAAGATGCATACTGTGACGGCAGGTTCCACTAACACCAACTTTATATTTGATTTGTTCATACAAGTTAACTGTCTTTCTGTTCATTTTTCAACTAAGAGCAAGTGTTTTATTATTATAGTAAGATTGAAGCGTCACCCACTACTCTAAGCAATTCTGACAAAGGTGCAACAATACTGTCAAAAGTTTGCATATGCAGAAATGAGACAAAATAGTTCATCTGAATGATGAAGTCACATACACCATGGGTAAAGTTCAAAACCAACCAGAGATTACATTTTGTTTTCAGAGGTGGGGGGGACACAACTGGCTTGATTCTGGGGAAGGGGGCGGGGGGGGGAAACAGTGCTAGAGCAAATAAAATTTGTATTACTAAATATTAATACATTACTATCAATATTTTATTAATAATTACTAGTTACTATTTATAATATACTAATAACTATTAATAGTTATTAGTAATAATAAGATATAACATTGATATTAATATTAATATTTAATACAATATTAATACATTATTAAATATTAATACTGTTAATAGCATGTAGCATAAACTTAGCATAAACCCAATCTGTTTCACTTTGTTAGTCAACTTCACAACTCATTGCCACCAATTTTACACTTATTTTTGGAATGTGTGGTCAATAGACCTCATTTACGTACATTTATACCTAGAATTATATGTACAGTACATATTATATACATAAAATTATAGGATGTGCTACTGCTTTTTGATTGGCTGTTTGTGGTGAATTCTGAGCACAACAGCATAAAAAGGTACGCGGCCGCACAGGAAACGTTTGAGTGCACACCCTCCACTAAAGTGATGAAAGAAAATCCATGAGTGCTGTGTAAATCACGCTCTCACACTTGTGCTCTTGACTCTTTGGCAGTGAAGCAGATGGAGTGACAGCGGGGACGGCCAATCACACGTTAGCAACAAATGGCAGAGCCAATCGATGAGCTTGTTGGTGCTCTAAAGGGAAACAGGCTTCAGCTCGAGCAGCCTGTTTTCCACTTGGTCCTAGTGCTTAACTTGTCTATGTTTAATATAGCGTAACACTGTTTTTGGAGGGTAAAAACTGCAGGGGACCAAAACTGTCTTTTGAAAAAGTGCACGGGACATGTCCCACCTGTCCCACCGTATTACATCCGTGACACCAACTATTTACATTCATATTCACAAACTGAAGTACATCTACAATTCAAACTTTACGAGTAAAATAGTGATTTCACACATCGCAGTGCAACAATGCTGCCAAAAGTGTGCACACAACTTGGAGAAGTTGATCTGAATAAGTACAAAAATGCTAATTTGCACATCTGGAAATGGATGTGAATGTATTAAGACTACAAAATAACTCACTTAACTCACATTTTATATTCACTGTAATACATTTACAGTCAAAAGCTTTGAATCCCAGTTTATGAAAACATGAACTCCAGGAGCAGCACAGATTTGTAAGGACACTGAGCTAAACACCAGTGTTATGGGTGGAGGAAAAGAGAGAAAAAGAGGGAGGGGAAAAGAGGATGGAGGGAGTGGTAATGACAGAGAGGGAGGAACAGACGGAGGCACAGAGATAGAGATAGAGGGAGGGAGGGAGTAGACGTCCTCAGAGTGACCCACTGAGCGCAGACAGGCCGAGTTATTCTCTCCTCACATGCCCTCTGCAGAACACACACATACACACACTCATCGTGCCTGCTGTTGGCAGCAGCTGTGTGTGTGTTGGGCTAACACACAGTTTATCTTCCAAGTCGCATGCCGCCATGTTCTCCACAACTCAGAAGTGGTGGAAGTGTGAACTCCTGCACTTCTCTATAATACAGCTGCACCACATTCACAAAGGCTGTGTCTCCAATCACTCTCTACTCCCTACATAGTGCACTACTTACTGAACAGTGTACTAGTACAAGTTTATCCTGCTTTTGTTGGATCTTCTAATGTCCTGGGAAGTCCTGTACACTAGATTTTGGAACATTGCTGTGAGGATTTGATTGCGTTCAGCAACAAGAGCGTTAGATGTTGGATGATCACCACCACCACCTCATTCCCAACTCATCCAAAAATACTGGATGAAGCAGAGAACAGGGCTCAATGCTGGGGGGCTTTATGCCCCTCTAGCCCACCTGGCATTCGACATGGTGCCAATAGGTTCTATTCTATTTGCAGTACTTCTCTACAGGGACTAGACAAGCTGTGTGTGTGTCAGCAATGGCTTAAAGTAGCTGAATGCATGCAGTAGAAATGGTGTCCACAAACTTTTGGACATATAATGCACTAATACTGGGCTTCTATTGTTACATACATACATAATGAACACTAGTACTGGGTTTCTATTATAGTGAGTACTGAGACTTTTGTTGCATAGTGATTAATATATTAGTGCTCTGGTTCTGTTGTGATGCATTTCCATTGTGACATCACAATAGATTTAAAAAACACTCAATAAATAATACAATCATTTGAAATGTCTTTTTTTTTTTTATTATACCCAATTTTCTCCCTCTACCAATGTGGTAGTCGCCAATTAACCCAACACATTAGTGTCTCTCCCCATCACTTTTGCACTGTCCCTGACTCTAGGAGGGTGAAGACATGTACAAGCCTCCTCCGCTGCGTGTGATACGGCCACAGTCTCTTTTTGAGCTAACGCTGATACACCGTCACTGGGAAGCCTAACGCGCTCGGAGGAAAGCGCAGGATTCCCAGCTCTGAATGGACCAATCAGTAGACGCCTGAGCCAGCAGACATTACAATGTGAGAGTGATAGAGTGAGAGCGCCATCTACCCACCCAGAGAGAGCACTGCCAATTTTTGCTCTCTTGGGCCCCGGCTGTTGATGGCAAACAGACTGTGAATAAAAGTATTCTAATGAGAAGGTCCTGTAGACTGGGATTTTTACCACTGCTGGTAGACCTGTATGACTGTACGCTTCCATACACCTGCAAATTCAGCTACTTCCTTCACACTACGTCTATTGGCACCCAAATATAATCACTCCTTTTGCTTTGTGACCCATTTTGAACACATCGTACCAGACATTCAGTGCACTGTACCACCTCTACTCAATCTACACATCCTGTCACACACCCCACAGGCATTTATAGCCTGATCATCCTCATGCAGCAACATTTGCAGGAGTGGGAAGTTACTTTTTTGTCTTATGTAGCTTTTGTAACAATAACAATATATGAACAACATAAGCACATCGTTCACTATTTGTATTGTGCACTGACAGGACATGGTTGATAGGACAAAATGTCATCCTCCCGCAGTGTATTTAAAGAGAATCTACAGTAATCAGCAGTTATGGATATTACAAATAACATCAGTGACCGCTTCTCTTATATAAAATGAATGACAGCTGATGCATGTGATCACTTAAACTGATATGGAAAATTCATTAGTTTTAAAGCTCTACATTTGACTGAAAGCAGCTTTGTCAGGATGTGCATTACAAAGCGCTTAAGTGATGCTCCTATCATATCGAAAAGTGAGAGGATGATGTGTTTCAGACATGTAAACACACACTGGGGGGCTATTTGAAGACCGATGCTCTGATTGTTTGGGGTGTTGCTGTCCTAGAAAAAACATCACGCACGTGTGTGTTGTCATATCAGAATATTATGGACCACCTACCTAATAGTGAGAATTAGCACCCTTGTTCACTTTCCGTGTTGCTCATTATAGAGGTTAACTGGTCCATTGTGGTGAATCAATTGTGCTGTAATACTTACTGGAGTCACTGATCCTCTCTGGCATCAGATGTCTGTGGGGCAACACCGTTACGCTGTTGGGAGGCACTCAATGTTCGAGAAGTCATTCTCAGTCTACAGCTTCTGAGATACCACCACCACCATGCTTCATTATCAGCCCTTTTGAACATGTTACATCACATACGTTGCCCATGATGATGCTGTTGCACTCTGCTACAACTGACTGGTGTGCTCACTTATTGATACCTGCAGTAAACCCTGCTGAACTGCATCGTAGCAGTTTGTATATTTAAGGTGATCAGCTCCCATCAATCAAACTTGACCTTACTCACTATGGCATTCCACAGGTCAGTGTTCACCAACATTGCGCTGCCTTCCTACAGACTTCAAGCCTAATCAACCCCACCTGACCCATTTAATTACTGCTTTCAGAAGCTCTTAATTAGCTGAAGGAGGTGTGTTAGATTTGGGTTGGAGGTGAAAACTACAGGAAGACCACTGCCACAGTCTATAAAACCTTTAATCTGGTTTATTTAGGAGTCAATTTCTTCATTGGCGTTAGTCACAGAGCTCTTGGTTCCAGCTTTATGTTTAAGCAGCCTGTATGTTTCAACACTGAGCTTCTTTTCAGCAACTTAAAGTAAAGTCTCCCTCTAGTGGGTAAAACAGTGATCAGAGCTGTACTAATGCCAGTCAACCCAGAAACAAGGACTTCTGGACTTCATACAGTGAGACTGCATGTCCATGTCCTCCTGATGAACTAAAATACCATTAATCTGAACAAATTCAGCGTTTAATGAGTTCTGCAAATGTGTTGTGATACGATATCAATCCTCAAAACTGATATAAACTCATCAGTTTTTACATTTTTCTTTGCGTTTAAACCTCCGGCCAGTAGATGGCAGTGTTGTAGTCTATCTTCAGCCAGTAGACTCTTCCAAACCAATGTAAACAAGCAGTGCAAGGGCACACCAGTGACTCGTTCCTAGATTTAAAAAATCTAAATAAGCAGCCTTGCTTATAGTATCGCAAATTAAAGTTTTATTAGAATATTATGAGCACCTCTGGTTTGGCCTTAACTCGGCCCAGGTCGTCACACATTGCATGTGGCAGTGTTTGCTGCCTGTATAAATAAGTGAGCACACCAGTCAGTTGTAACAGAGTGTAAAACGATCATCACGGACAAAGGATGTGATTTGACTGATGTCCAAAAGGGCGTAAGAGGGTATCTGTGAAGCATGGTGGAGGCAGCATCTCAGAAACGGAATTGTTTGGGATGTTCGAGAGCTGCTGTAGTGGACTGAGAATGGACTTCTTGTACATTAAGTGCCTCCCAATGGAATAAAAGTGGTGCTCCATAGACCATTGATGCCAGAGGGGAACGACTGAGGCAAGTGGTACAGAGCAATGGTGGACCAGTGGAAAGTGTCACTGTGTAATGTGGGATGTCCACTGCAAACCAAGGGTGGTCATAATATATCATATCACCAAATTAATGCCCAAACACAGCCTTATGTTTCTGTATTTACATTTATTTATCTTTTTTATAACTACACATCAGATATTCTCCTGGTTTGTATCTTGGGGGTACTGTTTTTCCTGACACTGACATTGTTCTACTGTACTGTAGCATCAGGAGCTGTGTGTGTGTGTGTGTGTGTGGGTGTGTTTTGCTGAGTTCAGGAGTGTCTCCCTGATGATCGTCACCTGGGTCTCATTAATTCAGTCCTGTGTTCTGTTCAGGGTCCTGAAGAAACTTCAGAGTGCTGATACAGAGCAGCTGGGACTGTTACCTTTACTCATCTGTATACAGGAGGTAAACTACCACTCAAAAGTTTGGGAACATTGTCCGCAACACAACAGAAAATGATTTGTTTGAGCCGTTTGGAGACTCAAACTGATGATGCTGATGATACTCAGTCCTCTATGATAGAGTGGTGAGGATGGACAGTGTTTTTTGGTCACTAGTTTGCAGACAGTGAGTTTATAGATATATACACAGGTGTTCTGTGCAAGGCATCAGTGGATGTAGGAATTTAGTGCTTTAATTTCACATTGTTGTTTCACAACAGTAAATGTGCTATTTATTATATTTAAAAGCTCCACATACAGTATACACACGTTTGTAATGTGTGCAGATATTGATGGTTGTTGCTGCATGTGGCATGTGAGGGATTGGAGATCACAGGCTTAGGCTTGTGTCCTTGAATCATTTCATTGTAAGCAGTAGTTACTAAATAAATTAGAAACATTTTTAAGCAGGTTAATATCATCATCATACATTTGTTGACACACTGGAGTTCCTCTGCCTGTATTTGCTCCTCAAAGACATGTGTGGATGTTGCTAATTGAAATAACATTTTCAATTATTGAGCCTAAATTGCACTTATCCTAACAACCGCAGGAACGGAAGTGTATTAACAAAATATAATGAAGTGTTTCAAAATAAATGTAAGAAATGTCACTCTAGCATTTTCAATGCTGTCAACTTTTTCTGATTTGGGTTTGCAGAAAAAAATACATTCACAATAATAATAAATAAATAAACAACAACAACTAAATAAATAAATAAATACTACTACTAATAATAAATAAATACTACAACTAAATAAATAATTACTACTACTAATAATAATAAATAAATAAATAAAAAATAATTACTACTACTAAAATACTACTACTAAATAAATAATTACTACTACTACTACTACTACTACTACTAAATAAATAAAAAATAATTACTACTACTAATAAATACTAATAAATAATAAATAAATAAATAATTACTACTACTACTACAATAAATAAATAAATACTAATAATAAATACTACTACTAAATAATAAATAAATAATTACTACTACTACTACTACTAATAATAATAAATAATAATAATAAATAATTTCTACTAAAACTACTACTAGTTATTATTCTACAAAAATACATGAATAGAAAAATGAATCTGCTGACAAACTTTTAGGGTGAGAACACTGTGATATGCTGATACATCTACATCATTTTATTAGGTCCTCTATAGAAGCACATTTTTGTTTATACTTAATTACAGATTGTAATCCATCTGTTCCTCTGCATAATGACCCCCACAAAACTACCTATCAGCAGGTTTTATTTGGGTGGTAGATGGTTATCAGCACAGCAGTGACACAGGAATGTAATGTAGATTGGATTACACAGCTGTGTTCCTGGACTCCCAAAAGATTCACATGTCAAAAACCGACCACTGATGAAGTGCCGATTCAAATCCGGACCTTGAATCCAGTTTCCTGTTCCAGTTCTGGTTTTGTGAAATTTCTGGTAGTCGCTGAACTGTAGATGTCACTGTTTGGCCACTTCGTGCCATGCCTACCAGTAACTATAAAATCCTGGACTGGAATATGGATTCAGAGTCCAGATTTGAAAATCGGGGATGATCAACAGAAGCTGTGTAACAGCCCATCAAAGCGGACAAAATTTGTACAGTCTTCCACAATGTGAGAGTAAACATACAATGTATGTTCAAATAGCCCTCTTACCTCGATTCCAGATGAAGATGGAGATTAAAGTCATGGCTGCTGTGGGTGAAGAAGTTTCTGTAGCAGCTCTCAGTCATGAAGTGTTAAAGTCACAGAGCTATAAACACTCCCAGAGCACTGAAGCATGTGCTGCTAATGTGAAAACAGCAAAACAACAACTGTTCCAAGTTTGTTTCTTATGCAGTGAGCTCTCTGGCCAGGAAATGGAGAGGGGAAAGTCAAGCTGACTGGAAACGGAGGTCCCTTTTTGGGGTCATTTAGACATGCACTGTGCACAAACGGACACAATATAGAATACAATAAAACCTTTCATTCTAACATAACCTACAAACAAGTTTTATTTTGGGTCAAGAGGGTAAAAAAGAAGAAAAAAAAAAAAGAAAACTGACAGACATCCAAAATGTTAACCAAAAATAAAAAAAAACAAAAAACATCCACTACTAGTTTTCTATGTGCACGAGCTATGCCAAAGTTTTTTTTCTGAGAGTCACGACTTTTCACAAATATGTACATAAAACCCGACACACTACAGGCCTGTTTGCTGAGGTGATGCACTTGCAATCTTGGGTTAATTTATTGTGATGGACAATATCAATCAGTGTCCCTCAGAAGACGCTTCTCTTCTGACGGATGATGAATGAAAAAAAAAAGCAGAGAGAGAAGAAAATGTTTCTGCATAGTGCCACCTGCTGGATGAATTGAGTATCATAGTCCTGAACAACAGGCCTACTAGGCCTTAAAAGGTCTGAAGAGGAAGGTGTGAGGGGTAAGAATACGAGACGACTGGTGGCATATGAGGGTTTCCTTCTCTCTGTACTTTCTCCACATTACTGTCACTCTCTCTGCTCCATTTTCACCTTTGGAGGCTTGAGGAACGTTCTGTTCTTCTTCTCTTTCTTGGTCTTGCCTTTGGCCTGGAAGGTCCTCCAGCTGTCCACGCGCCCATCCCTCGTTTCCTGGGGCAGAAAAAAAAAGCTCAACGTGAAAAAGATAACTGGTTTATGTTTAAAGGCTACCAGTTTTGAGCTGGTCATACTGGGAATACGAAGAGATCCAAACGATGTAAAGGACAGGTGTACCTCGAAGTTCTTCTGCCACTCTCGCTCCCTCTTAGCCCGCTCTTGTGTTTCAATCTCCTCTTCTCTTTGTCTTTTCCTGAGGAGAAAAACACATTAACATGAGGTTTAAACTGATCATCGTGTAAGGTCAGCTGATGATGAGATGTAATATAAATAATTGAGAGGGAGCGAGAGTTCAACAGGCGTCCACACAGTATGGCGTATGACAGTATACACACTTCATGGTCTATTTACTGCACAACAGAGCCTCCAGGACTGTGATTCATATGTTACATTATTATCAAGGTGCCACTAAAAGGCAGTAATGTGCAAATGTGAAGCATTTAAATCAATTAATTAAATGATAAGGTTCATCTTAGTTTACACTATATGGGACAAAAGTAATGGGACACTTAAAGCAGCTTTCATTAGAAGGGGTGTCCACAAACCTTACAGTTTATGACCAAGACAAGAAACTTATTTTTAAGAACAGAAAGTGTAACCCTACTCTGAAAAGTTACGTTAGAAGTTGTGAAGCAGAGATGGAGTGATGAGTTTACTGTAAGACTACCTCTCGTGCATCTCCTTGGCTTCTCGCTCCTTTCTTTTAATCTCCAGCTCAGCAAACAGCTTCATGGTCTGTTTGTACACAGCTTGTCTGAACTAAGAAATAGACAGAAAGTCAATCAGAGCCCCCTTGTGGTCAGTACAAGCAAATACTCAAACTTTTACCAAGATGACATCAAAACTATGCAAGCTATACATTTTCACACTGACTACAGTACAGTTTCTAACACTGCAGATTCATGCTGGATTATTAAAATTCCGCTATTAGGCCAAGTAAAAAAAAAAAAACTATTGGTGATCATCCCCGCCCGACCCTCTAAATAGCACCCGACCATTTTTTTTACGCAAAAAAGCGTGCCAAATGAGCGTCCGATGGGCGGGACAAAGCCCAGCATTTATCCAATGACTCGTCTCGTTTCGCTGCACGCTTTGCTTCGCTATTGAACTGTGTTTAAAGCTCGAAATTTGTGTCAAGTTATCGCTTCGTTTCGCACGTCGCTTTGCTCTGCTCAGTAACCTATTTACGACCC
>BRDA01012065.1:32784-42894 GCA_036984385.1 Crenuchus spilurus
CCTAATATATTGTCCAATTACAGACCTATTTCTAATTTACCATTCATGTCTAAAATTTTGGAAAAAGTTGTGGCCCAACAGCTTTGCTCATATTTTGCATAAAAACCAAATTTATGAAAAGTGATATTTATGATAAATAAATGTATAATAAACTATATTTCGTTTCATTTCCCTGTTATCTAACAAAATAAAATACAATGGATTATTTTTGCTTTATGTAGACACTGAAACTAACTAATATATGAGCCTAAACCCTGTGGGGGATGATATCCTAGCAATAGTTAACATAACAATAGCTTGCTGATAGCCCACAAGAGGGAGGGGAACTTTTCAGAAATTCCTCAGAATCTCAAAAACCTTCAGCCTTGCCAGTGTTAATAGCATTTTTAGTTATACAACAGTTCAAATATTTTATGCAATCCCTTACACTGCTAGTGTGTTGACATGTAAAAACAGTTAAAACTGGGGAAAATCACCTTCAATGCTTTTTTGATGTGTGAAATTTTTTGTAAAAAAACAAAACCAAAAAACTATATAACAATGCCAGTTATGAAACAAAACTAGTGCTCAGTGCACCATGCATGTGTACCTCTTCCCGTTGTGTGTCCATGTTCCACACTGTAATAGTTCCATCAGTGGAGCAAGAGACCAGTTGCCTGTTGAGCTGCAGATATCGCAGAGCTTGTACTTTCTCACTGAGAGAGAAAAAATGAGAGCGAGAGAGTGTGTGATTGAATGAGTGAGATACAATTTAGCATAGTTTATTTTGCAGGCCTTTATAATTGAGAGGATATATACATACACATACATATATACATACACATACATACAGGGGTTAGACAATGAAACAAACACCTGGTTTTAGACCACAATTTATTAGTATGGTGTAGGGCCTCCTTTTGCAGCCAATACAGCGTCAATTCGTCTTGGGAATGACATATACAAGTCCTGCACAGTGGTCAGAGGGATTCTAAACCGTTTCCTGACTCGCTCCTCCAAAACACCCCAAAGTGGCTCAATAATATTTAGACACAAAGACTTGCTGTCTTGGTCACAGATGCGCCAGCAAGACGTGCACCAACAATTTGTACTCTTTTGAACTTTGGTATGTCACCCATAATGTTGTGTGCATTGCAATATACTATATAACTGTGCTCTTACCCTGCTAATAAACCTTCACACTCTGCTCTTACTGGTGCAATGTGCAGTTAATGAAGATTGGCCACCAGACTGGTCCAATTTAGCCATGAGACCTCCCACACTAAAATGACAGGTGTTTCAGTTTCATTGTCTAACCCCTGTACATATTTACACTGCTCAAAAAAATAGGGAGGGAACACTAGGGAACACTAAAATAACACATCCTAGACCTCAAAGAATAAAATATTCCATGTGAAAATCTTTATTTATTACATAGTGGAATGCAATGAAAACAAAATAAAATATATAATATAACAAAATAGGGCGGCACGGTGGCTTAGTGGTTAGCACGTTCGCCTCTCAGCGCTGTGGTCTTGGGTTCGAGTCCACATCTGAGCGGAGTTTCCATGTTCTCCCCGTGTCTGTGTGGGTTTCCTCCGGGGTCTCCGGTTTCCTCCCACAGTCCAAAAACATGGAGGTCAGGTGGATTGGCTGCTCTAAATTGTCCGTAAGTGTGTGTGTGTGTGCATATGTGTACACCCAGTGATGGATTGGCGCCCTGTCCTGGGCTTGGTTGAATAGTGTAATGCCCTGCCCTGCGGGATAATGAATGAATGAATGAATATAACAAAATAAAAATGATACATGTAAATCAAAACTATTACCCCTTTGAGTATGATTTGGAATCATACTCAAAATCTCATACCACCCTCATGGAGTCAGTTTCTGACAGTTTGAGCAGAAACATGGATATTAGTGGCCTGCTAGGGGTCATTTTGCAGGGCTCTGGCATTGCTCCTCCTGTTCCTCCTTGCACAAAGTATGTCTCCTGGTATCTGCTCCATGCTCGGAACACTGTGCTGATAGACACAGCAAACCTTCTTCCCACAGCTTGCATTGATGTGCCATCCTGGATGAACTGCACCTCCTGAGCTCCTGAGTAGACATCGCCTCATGCTACCTCTATGGTGAGAGAACTGACAAAATGCAAAAGTGATCAAAACATCAGCCTGAAAGGTTTAGAACAAAGAAAAGGTCTATGGTCACCACCTGCACAACCACTCCTTTATGGTGGTTGTCTTGCTAATTGCCTCTCCTTTCTAACTGTTGTCTGTTCCATTTGCACAACAGCAGGTGAAAGCAGGTGATTCTCAATCAGTGTTGCTTCCTAACTGGACAGGTTGGTTTCACAGAGGTGTGGTTGACTTGAAGTTACATTGTGCTGTTTAAGTCTTCCCGTTTAAG
The DNA here is from genome assembly GCA_036984385.1 of Crenuchus spilurus. Classification (NCBI taxonomy): domain Eukaryota; kingdom Metazoa; phylum Chordata; class Actinopteri; order Characiformes; family Crenuchidae; genus Crenuchus; species Crenuchus spilurus. The sequence goes on from BRDA01012065.1 coordinate 35,170, forward strand.
TCTTCAATGCAAGCTGTGGCAAGAAGGTTTGCTGTGTCTATCAGCAATACACCAGGAGACATGGAGGGGGCTGTAGGAGAGCAACAACCCAGCAGCAGGACCGCTACCTCCTCCTTTGTGCAAGGAGGAACAGGAGGAGCAGTGCCAGAGCCCTGCAAAATGACCTCCAGCAGGCCACTAATATCCATGTTCTGCTCAAACTGTCAGAAACTGACTCCATGAGGGTGGTATGAGATTTTGAGTATGATTCCAAATCATACTCCAAGGGGTAATTATTTTGATTTACATTGATCATTTTTATTTTGTTATATATTTTATTTAGTTTTCATCGCATTCCACTATGTAATAAATAAAGATTTTCAACTGGAATATTTTATTCTTTGAGGTCTAGGATGTTATTTTAGTGTTCCCTTTATTTTTTGAGCTGTGTGTGTGTATATATACACAGGGGTTAGACAATGAAACTGAAACACCTGTCATTTTAGTGTGGGAGGTTTCATGGCTAAATTGGACTAGTCTGGTGGCCAATTTTCATTAACTGCACATTCAATCAATCAATCAATCAAATTTTATTTATAAAGCGCTTTTTACAACTGATGTCACAAAGCAGCTTTACATGGTTAGCAATAACAGACATAAAATCATTAATCCCTAATCCCCGATGAGCAAGCCAACGGCGAAAGTGGCAAGGAAAAACTCCCTCAGAGCTGGTCCTTTTTGAAGATGAAATGATGACCCATCTTAAGATCATTGATGGAGGAGCATGGGTTTTTGGAAAAAAAAAAAATCTCCAGGTAGGCTGTGCTATACATCTTCCCATGGATGCGGACCAGATGGCCAAACCCCTTTGCTGAGAAGCAGTCCCATAGCATGATGTTGACTGAACACCATGCTTGACTGAGGAGATGGTACAGCAAAGATCCCAATCTTGGTCTCATCAGACCAGAGAACCCTCAACCAGCCTGTCTCAGGGTCCTCCAAGTGATCATGAGCAAACTTTTACCTTATGGACTTGCCTGCAATTCAGATCATTGCTGTGGAGTATGTTACTTAGTATGGTATTTGGTGAAACTAAGGTCCCCACCCCATGTGATCTTCCTGGAGCTCCCACCTTATTATCCTCGAGTCAGGATTTACTGCTCATAGGGTGACCAGATTCCAATTCACCGGATGTGGGACAAAGACTATGTTTGTGTGGGACACCAATGCATCAACGTAGTCTAAAATAACTTGGCACCTAGCACACTGCAAATAAAAATGTGTGTATATATATATATATATATATATATATATATATATATATATATATATATATATATACACACACACACACACACACACACACACACGGTCATGCTGAAAAGTTTACACACCCCTTGAACTTTTTCACATTTTGTCACCTTGTTACAACTACAAACTTAAATGTATTTTATTGAGATTTTAAGTCATAGACCAAAACAATGTACCACAAAATGGTATTATGTACATAATACACACATGTGTAAAACATTATTTTCAGCATTTTATAATAATAGTATTGCCAAAATCATACTTTCCCAAAAAAATCCCCTATGAAGAAGCTACAATAAAATGCTTTTGAGGGTAACATCTACACACCTACACATTTGACATATGTGGGGTTTTACACTCCACTTAAACATAATCCTGTGTGGAGCCTGTTAGAACAGCATAGAAAAACAGGACACTTAAACAAGCAAAAATGTTGTTTTGAACACTGGTCCACTGGTCAGCCAGCACCACGTCCAAAACCTGCAAAAAGCTTATTTTTCATTTAATTACACAAAAATATGCACCTTTTATCTCTGCTGATTTTATAAAAATAGGGATTTGAGCATTTAATAGACTAAGACATTTGACCAATCAAAGCTTAAACATTGTGTGTAAATATGAGCTGTGATTAATCAGCTTGTTTTTGCAGTGCAGGTCTCTCTGGTCTGGTTGTTATAATATAATGTGTGCGTCACACAACTCTGTAAGCACACTTGATGTGTTTATAACTCAGCTCTGGGTCAGAGAACATTAAGATGTACAGTGTATTAAGTGTACAGTGTCATTATTTCTTCTGAAAAGATGTGAATCACTGAATTTAGACCAATAACACGAGACGATGTTAGGAGCTGCAGCAGAATCTTGGTTGTGTCTTTTGTTTTAACAACGTTCTAATAATATGGATTTATTTTGGACTTCTGTTTGTTAACTATAACACAACTAGTGCATTATGAGATGTTCTGTTTTCTGTGAAATTATAATAATAGTAGTTATTTAAATACAGAAACAACAGAAACACAAAGTGCGATTCGTTCGTACCGCTGTGTGATGTGCGTGCACGCGACGGGGAGTCGGATTCTGGCGGGGAGTCAGAATTCGGTACAACACTGGCGCTGTTCTGACCTGATTAGTTTGTGTTGGTGGGCGCCCTTAACCTGCGTCCGCGGTTGAAATGATTAAACAGCCCGCCCCGTCCCCTGATGACAGCCCTCACTGCTTTCCCCACACAGCCATCTGAGAAACGCCAGATTATAAAACACTGGAGTCTGACTATCAGTAACAATGCGGGACAACGTCTCAATTTGTGGGACGCGTGAAAAGTACTGAAAATGCGTGACTGTCCCGCACAAAGCGGGACATCTGGTCACCCTAACTGCTCATACAAGCCTGACCGCGGCATGAGAGGAAACTATGAAAGGCTGTCCAGGAAGTGGAAGGTTAACCATAGTTTCCTAAGTCCTCTACTTCTGGATGATGCTGCCAATGGTGGAGACATGTAGGCTCCACTTCTTGGAAATGGATCTGTACACCTTGCCAGCCTTGTGACACTCCACATATACACATATACAAGGATGACTAAAATTCAAACAATAATACATAAATAAGCAAATCAATTCAAAGTCAGATATGATTTCCAGCTTTTTTTTTGGAAAGAGGAATGTTTTTAAACCCAATTTTTTGCAACTTCTCATGTTCACTATTTGAAAGGTGTGTCTTGTCAGAAAATTATATCTGTCACATTGAGAGTGTATATTGTTGATGTGGCATTTCACTTTTCAAAAATAGAAAACTTATCTAAAAGTTCAAATTTAGTAAGATAACATGAGCAATAAATCTTCCTGACAACCAAAAGAAAACTTAACTTACATCTACATACATATTTAACAATGGTGACCTCCATTTCCGTAGTGTAAACCAGAGGTGGGGGACTCGAGTCTTATGAGCTTGAGTAACTCTGGTAAAAGACTCGACTTGACTTTGACTTGATCTTTATGACTTGAGACTTGACTTGGACGGCATGGTGGCTGAGTGGTTAGCACGTTCGCCTCTAAGTGTTGAGTTTCCATGTTCTTCCCATGTCTGCGTGGGTTTCCTCCAGGGACTCCGGTTTCCTCCCACAGTCCAAAAACATGGAGGTCAGGTAAATTGTCTAGTCTAAAAAAATTACCACTGGTGCGTATGAATGTGTATGTCTGTGTATGAATGAATGAATGTATGCATGTATGTCTGCCCAGATTTGGTTGGCACTCTGTCCTGGGTGATCCCCCTAGTGCTCGATGCAGTCCTCCAGGTGGACGGTCACTTCCGGTTGAGAGTACGCTGTGTGCAACTGGCTGCCGCTTCTCACCGGTGTGTGTGTGTGTGTGTGTGTGTGTTGTTGAGTTTGTGGAAATGGAGTGTGTTGATTGTAAAGCATCCTTGGGTATCTTGAAAGGCGCTATATAAGTGCAACATTCATTCATTCATTTGAGACAGATGACTCAAAAATACTTTTTATTTAGTTAGATTACATTAGAACATTTTATTTTAAGCATGATCGGCTGATTTTACATTGCATGCAGCACGCAGAACTTTAAACAGCAGCAATAATGAGTCATAGCACATGGAGCGAGGAGGAGACCAAATGTTTAATATAATTTTGGTCTGATGAACATGTGAAAAGTCATCATAAAAACACATGAAAATACTGAAACATGCAGCTCATTTTCTGAGATAATAGAGAAAGGATATAACAGGATGGCAGAGCAACCTAAACCAATGAAACCGCAGCAGCGGTATATAAACGTATATAAACACGTCAGATGCACGTCCTTCTACAAACCAGTCAGTGTCGAGTGTAGGAAGACGCACAATACGTAAGTGATGACGACGGTAAGTGGGCGTGTCAAAAGTCCTTTGCGCTTGCAAAAATGCAGTGTGTTTTTATATATATATATATATATATATAAACGTGATTTCTATATGCCACATGCTATTGTTATTTTGTTCTGTTCGTATCTACACTGTCTAGCAACTCTGACATCTAGCATGTAAACATAAGATTGCTTAAATTTGAAAGTTATGCTAAAGTTAAATATTTCTTTAATGTTTTGGCAGAGATGCTTGCTAGACAAAATCGCATGAATAGTATGTGGCATACTAAAAACATTATTTTCATGGTTTGATGTAATGTTTGCAATATTAACATTTCAGACATTGTTTTTATTGGTAACAGGTTTACATTTCAGGCAATATGTTATTTATTTTTATATACTTATTTTTATTTTATCTACTATTCAGTTGATGATGCAATACTTTTTTGCGCAAAGAAATGTTCATTAAGAAGCACCTTCGAGAGATGCATTAACAGGCTATGGAGAAATGGTGTGACCCTCTTGATGGGGGAAGTAAGCTATTAAGTAAGTTATGTAATTGTATGTTTGAGGTATATTTGATGTTTAATAGGTTTAGTTTATGTTGAAATAAAACTAATCTTGTATACGACCGTCTATATTGATTTAAATGTGGAAACTGGGGTAGATCAGACCATATTTGTATGACTTGACTTGTGACATGCTTGATTTATAGCAGGGCCTTGACTTTCTTGGTTCTGACCACAGTGACTTGGGACTTAATTGAGACTTGAAGGTGATGACTTGAGACTTGCTTGTGACTTGCACATGAGGGACTTACTCCCACCTCTGGTGTGAACTCATCTGGGTTAGGAAGAAAATCCCTTAAACCCAAAGTGGCACTCACTAGTGCAACTAGCCATTTAAGATCTAAGCAGTGCACATAAAACGCAAGCATCAATTATCAGACATATGGTCAATTTCAAGGTTTAAGCTTACAACAGGAAATTCACATCTTTTATATTTTGTAGTGTCTAAAATCTTATTATTTAAATACTGTTACCAGACTTTTTTGGGATCCATTCAGTCCTTCATATGTTTGAGTGTTCTCGTGTTGTGTTGCCATGGTGAAGAAATCCTTGTAGCCTCTCACGAATGTGTTTCAGATTAGCTCTGAGATGCAGGTGCAACGTTCCACTTGAAGGTTCTCGTTAAAGTTGATGCATTCTTGTTGAAAGTGTGCCTCGCTCAGGGTTATTAGCTTATAGGGAGTTAATTCCCCTTTTCTTCAAATCCTCTCTTGCCTCTGGTATGCTGTTGTAGATAATGCCCTTATCTCTGAGTCCCTTTTCTTTAAATGCTTTTCTGATTGTGGAAAAGTCCTTTCTTCCCGAGTATTTCAGATGGTTAATCTTGCTGAAAAAAAAACAATCTCCTTTTTTCCAGGCAGAGCAGAGAACCAGCTCTCTTGTTTTATACTCATGGAAACGGACCACTATAGACCTTGAGTTGGAACTCTGTGGTGTTTTGGGTTCGAGGGACAGGTGGCAGTGCTGTACACAGAGGACAGCATTGGAGGGATAGCTCTGTAGTGATACGCTTTTCCAGAAATTCCTACATGATGTTTCGTTCCGCAATCCCATGTATCCAGCTGTTATTCCTGTGGGTACGCGTCTAGCACAGTGTTTGGCAACATTGCTAACATTATCGCCTTCACCTTCATTTAAGTGTTTATTGTCCATCTTAAGGTTTTGTTGCAAATTTCCTCCTCTTTCTATTGAGTCTCCCTTCAAATTGCACAAAAAACAACTTTCTGTATTTGTTTAAAGGAAAGTTAAACAAACTGGGCGCTTCAATCTTAAGCTTTTGCTTGTATCTTCATCATACCAGAAGTCCCAAATGACCTTATCTTTCCCATGTTGACCATGTTTGAGTGCTGTTCAAATGACCCTCTGATAAAATTTACAAAATGTCACACACACACATTAACACACCACGATACAATTTGACTGATATCCAACAAGTTACTGAGCAGAGTGGTAGTATCTCATAAACCACTAAATTGGTGAGGTACTGTATAGCTGCCATAATGAAGGTATATTGAGAATGGACTTCTTGTACATTAAGTGACAATCTGAAGTGAAAACAAGCGGTATCAGACGGACCAAAACATAATGTATGCCAGTCAATGGTATCAATTCCTTCATTCTCCAAGAACTGCCTGCATATACAAAACACATGAAGCCAGGCATTTTCATGCACCAGGAGGAACTCAGGACAAGAAGTGAAAACATTGTCTTTCAAAGACTGGATGAGTATTTTATGCTGGAATGCATTTTTTCTTTTATACAAATCTGATTTGTTCATGTCATGATACACTTCCAAAAACGTTTTGTGAAATGTCATCCCATTAACTGTCAACACCAGATTTCACTGCGAGCAAATTTCACTTTCAAACCTGTGAATCTTAAATATTCACTTTTGCCACTCAGACATGTAATATTGGATCATTTATCAATAAATAAATGACCAAGTCTTATCATTTTTAATTATTTGGTTATTTTCATTTACTTTTTAAAGACTTGTGTCACATGCTGATTAAGTTTTACATCAAAATTATGCAGAAATAAAAGATGCATACAGTCATGAGAAAAAATAACTACACCCTATATGAATTTTATGGCTTTATAAGTCAGCTCATTATAAAAAAGGTCCTTACAATGTCTTAACATTACGTAAACACAACCTCACATTAACAACACAGATTCCACAGTGTAATTATTTATTTAACAAAAACTATGACATCATTCATAAGCAGTCTGCCCCACATCATTTTGAGGGAATCTTTTACGATGTTTAATTTGCAATTAAATTAATTTAATTTGTCTTTATTATGTATAATAATGTTTGAATATCAATTTTGGTTCTTGCCAAAAACCGGTTGTAAAAAGACACCAGTACTCCAGTTATCATTACTGATTTCAAGGATAGATTTTAAATATCAGTTCCAAACTTGCCATGGCAGAGTGCAGTTATGACTGAGCTTCATTAATCTGGACAAGAGTCTCAACAGCTTTCCCTCTCAGCAGAAGTGTAATAATGGCCAAGAAACATTTGTTTCAATGTTATGAGACATTCAGGCAGATTCTTGTGTTCTCTCTAGATACAATGATACAACATTATATTATATGTTTATGATTAATCAGCATATTGTGGGAGTTCAAGGAAAAACTCTGAGGCGAAGATGCCGTTTTAATCCAAAAACCCGAGGAGGGAAACTTTATTTCTCTCTCGCTACAGAAACTGAATCAGCGGAATCGACCAGGAGTCGGCTCCGCAACGAGCGAACACAAAAAGAGTCTTTCTTACGGCCTGAACTTAAAGGGCCAGCATAACGGTCTGCTACAGGGAGTGTCTGTATGTGAATCCTGTTAATAAGTGCTCATAAGCCCCTACACAGGCCCCCCCAGGATTCACCAAGACAGCGCAGTCCTGACAGCGAGGGGGCTTGACACCCGGCCGAAACGGCTCCTGTAGTGTGGAACAGAAGGTGTGAGGCCACCAGGAGGGTTGGACAAGGCAGGGGTGCCAGTATTGGGAGGGC
>BRDA01012065.1:49618-81570 GCA_036984385.1 Crenuchus spilurus
ATATTGACATTTGCCATCTCCACATCATTGCATTCAGTTTTTATTCACAATTTGTTCAGTGTCCCAACTTTTTTGGAATCCGGTTTGTACATATATATATACATACATATACATATACATACATATACACATATACATATACATACATATACACATATACATATACATACATATACACATATACATATACATATACATACATATACACATATACACATACACATACATATATACATACACATACACATATACATATACATACATACACATACATATATACATACACATATACATACACATATACATACATACACATACACACACACATACACATATACATACACACACACATACATATACACACACACACACACACACACACACACACACACATATACACACATACATATATATATATACACACACATATACATACATACACACACACACACAGTACTGTGCAAAAGTTTGGGCATGCCCAGCTATATTTGAGCTGTATGTATTAGCATGCTCAAGAAAAAAAAACACATCAGAATATCAAAATACCAAAAAATAATAAAATAAGTACAATTTGTATACATTTTAATGGGTTGATTTAATCCTTTCAAACCTGTTCTCATGGAAGTCCCAGTATTACAGTAGCTGGTAACATGCAATCACTGGTTTGGTGCTTCAGTACTTCATTGTGTTAAATCAAATGTGCTGCTGATGAACTTAATAAATCCATGTGATGCTAAAGACTTATTATTTATTAAGGAATAATTACTTATTTTTATTTTCCTTAATTAAGGAGAACATATGTTGTTCAAACAAACTAAGCTAAGATGATATCAACTTTTTCAAAACATCAACATTCTTGCTACTTCATACTATATTTATGCTTATTTGTATTCAGAGAGCATGACATCTTGTGATTGTACATGTACAAGCACACTTATTGCCAGGAAATGTTATTTTAAATAACTGGCTTAGATGCCTAAAACTTTTGCACAGCACAGGGGGGAAAATTTATATATATATATATATATATACACATATATACACATACATATACATATATACATATACATACATATACACACACACACATACACACACACACAGTATATATACATATATATGTATACACACACACACACACTTCAAATTGAAGTAAATGTATTTTGAGATACAAAATATAAATACAAATTCATCAAGAAAATTATTTTTTAAAACCCATGTGCCACAACTACAGGAACCCTTTGCACAAACCCTCTTTAACAACAAATTAGCATTTGGTGGTCTAAAAGGTCCATGAATCTCTGTAGGTCATGCCATAGGCAAAAGCTTATCTCTGTGTTCATTTAATTATTTTTGTACTGATTTGACTGTATGACTTAAATGGTTCTGCTGGAAGATCCATTTACAACCTATTTTCAGTTTCTTTACAGATGCAAAATGTGGTGCCAGTATTAACCCTCTATTAAAAAATCAGTCCCACGCAGACCTCTAATGCAAGGTAAAGTGTTTTTAACATTTTTTTTTTTTATCGATTAGCATTTTTGTTTAGAGAAAATTACCACACCCTCCAGCACTACAGCATTACCGCTGCTAACACTAGCTTAGGCCTTCTTCATCGAGTCCAGAAAGAAAAAAGCAGGACATGCTCTAAAATGTACAAGATTATGTCATTTTATTTACAATTAATTAGCGCATGTAATGTCCAATAGAGTAATGTACAATGTGTGCCTCTAGTAAACACTGTGACCTACAGATGTCTATGTGTCTTAAATAAACAAATATGCAATTAAATTCTATGCCAGTTCTATGCCAACAATGAGGCCTACTCATCAACAATATTTTGTTATTGTTATGCTCAGTAAGGAAAGTCAGGTAAATAAAGTTGTTACTGTTTGTTAAATCTGTTTGTGTGTGTATTGGTCTTTCAAACTTTAATAATATTCCATAACTGGTTAATAAATGTTTCATTTCATGTAAGTGTATAAATTTACTTAAATAATTCAAGGGAACTGAAGAAAAAGCATTTACATTTTACACCCTTTATATTTTAGACTGAATTTACCATAGATTTAGTCGACTATATTCTTATGATAATTAGTCGACTAAAACTAGGCTAAAACTAAAAAAAATTCAGATTACTCAATTATGACTAAAACTAAATGACATTATAGTCAAAAGACTATGACTAAAACTAAATCAAAATTTGCTGTCAAAATTAACACTGATTCCACAGCCGCTAGTCCACCAATGGAATGTTCAAAATTACCATGTCAATATCCACACACACACACGAAAAGTAGACCCTTTAAAGAATGTTTAGTTTTGCGTCTAGATTAAAATATAAGAATTATATATTTGTTTTTGCAGAATTTCTTTAATATACTGCCAGCAGGAGAGCCGACTCCAGATGGTTAAGGCAGATCCATGTCTTTTCCACTCTGGAGTTGCATATGGTGAGAGGCGTCGGGCAGGGGAAAGCTTGCTCATAGTGCAAAGGGCCAAGTGGGCTGTAGCTTTGGCTGTTGTAAAGGCAAAAACAGAGATGTGGGTGGAGTTTGGTGAAGACATGGAAAATGACTATCAGACGGCTCCTCAAAAAATTCTGGCAAACGGTCAAGCGGCTCAGAAGGAGAAAGCAATTTCCTAAGCAGTTTGGAAGCTAGACTTCGAGAACCTTTTCAATCCTACCTGCACATCTTCAAGAGCAGAAGCAGTGTCTTGCGGGTGACTCGCTTATCACTCAGGCTTAAGTAGTCATAAAACTCCTGTGGCAGGGCCACAAGGGTGGATGAGATCCGCCCTGAGTTTCTCAAGGCACTGGATGTTGAAGGGCTGCCTTGGTTGACATGTCTTGGCAACATTGTGTGGCCATTGGAGGCAGTGCCAGTGGATTGGCAGACAGGTGTGGTGGCCCCTATTTTTTTTTTTTTTTTTTTTTTTTTTTTTTTTTTTTTTTTAAAGGGGACTGGAGGTTGTGCTTCAACTATAGGAGCAAACAATTCTCAGCCTTCCTGGTAGTCTATTCAGGGGTACTGGAGAAGAGATTCCAACTGATCACTAAATCTCAATCAGGAGAAACAATGTGGTTTCTATATTAGTCATGGAACACTGATCCAGCTCTTCACTCGTGCTAGGATCCTAGAGGGTGCATGGTAGTTTGTTCAACCAATCCACATGTGTTTTGTGGACTTGGAAGGGCATTTGACCATGACCCTTGGGGTGTCCTGGGGGGCAGGAAGGGGGAGGGAGCTCCACGTGTATGGGGTACTGGGCTCTTTGCTAAGGGCTATCCAGTCCCTATACAAATGAAGCTGGAGCTTGGTCCATATTGCCAGCAGTATGTCAGACTGATTTCCAGTTGAGGTTGGACTCCACCAAGGCTGCCCTTCATCACTGATTCTGTTCATAATTTTTATGGCCAGAATTTTTTGGCATAGCAAAGTGGTGGAAGGTGTCCAGATGTCTGAAGAGTTCAGACATCTGGGAAAGGCTTGGAGTACAGTCACTGCTCCTCCATGTCAAGAGGAGCCAGTTGAGGTGGTTTACGCACCTGGTAAGAATTCCTCCTGGGTGAGGAGTTTTGGGCATGTCCAGTTGGGAGGAGACCCCGGGAAAGATCAAGGACACGCTGGAGAGATTCTTTCACTGGCCTGGGAACGCCTTGGAACCCTTCCATATGAGTTAGAAGAGGAGGCTGGGGAGAGGGACACCTAGTCTACTTTGCTTTGGTTGTTACCCTCACGACCCAGACATGAATAAACGGATGATGGATGGGTGCTTCAAATCAGACACTAATCTAAAATCATTCTGATTAAATCATTACAAACTTGTTTTGCTGGAAGAAACGACAGGTGTTCTGTTTAATGTTCTATTTTGTTTTACCTTGAAAAATTAGGTGTTTAGAAGGTTTTCATGGTACTTTGCTGCCATCTACTGGGAAATGATGGTAGTGTTTTCAATGTTACGGTGCTTGGGGCAATGTCTGTTATAAGCCTTGGACATTTTTTCATGCGGGAAGCAAGCTTGGTATGCGATTGTCTGTCTCATGAGCTTCAAGTTAGACTTTGAAGGCATCATCGATATGTTTGTATTCACTATGCATATGAGTGTGTGTATATAACGAGTTGAATGTTAATCCAGCAAGTTCTCTACCCTGGCTGCCTCTAGTAGAATGCCATATTGTTAACGTTATCTGCGCTATTTTCTATAGTATTGTTAGATCGCCTTCTGAATAGAACTGTATTTTGTTTCAGTTTTACCCTACTTCAAATGACCATAGAGAGTTCACTGGAACTTGTCATCTGTGTGGATTGTGGGAGAGGAGTTAACTAGCTATCAACCCTGGCAGGGCGATGGGGCAGGACAGTACAACAGGTAAATTGAAGAAAACCATTGATTGTACTGTTGAATTGTGGAAGAAATTTTATGAAGTCAACTGTGTATTATTTGTTAAATTGTACAAGCAAAAAGTACAAACATAATTCCAACTAACAATTAGGGTACACGGGTACACTTTTGTAAATAACTAGAATTACAGCAGTTTAGATAAAATTGTTTTATGATCTAGTGGCATCACAATAACTATTATTTTCTATTTATGGTCTGCATGAGCATCAGTTTTTCATGAGACTGTGCTTTAGTGTTTTTCAATTTTATTCCATATGCCTTTTTTGATAACTTGCACCTCTAAAGGGTCTCTGCACAGCCCCACACAAAGAAAGGAAATGTAAAACGAACATTAAATTCACAAAGCAGAGAAGAAAACATAAAAGATACAAGCTGTAGCCACACAGCATAAGTAGCTGAAAGATACTGTAAACAGGAGGCCCAGGAGTTAAAGTAGTGACGTCCCAGCATGGTGCCGCTCTGAGTGCACATCCAGCTTACACTCTTGTCATGCCCTGTACTCACTACCCATTGACTTAACAAGGAGAACACCATGTCCGACACCCGACCCTGATGAGCTGAAACACAGACAAGCACATTTTCAGTTTAAACATGCAGTATCACTATTCTAGGTGTGTGTGGAGCTGGTATGAAATGGGAGTTTACACTAGAGTGTAATGGGAAAAAGTTACCTCTGATCTAGGGACATTTATATTAAAAAATATATAAATAACTGATCATTGGCAAGTGGTTAGGAAAATACTGAAATTAGCATATAAACATGACTTTAATTAATTTTGAATAATACAGTTTCAAATGTACATCTCTCAATAATACAGATGGACAAAAAGAAAAAAGTAGCATTCAAAAAATGGTAACATTTTATTACAACTCTGCTCAAATAAATCCAAATATGGACAGACCGAAAAACACCTGGCAATTTACACAAAACTAATATTTTCACTTTAGATAGCTTTATCCATTCAGTCAAGGAGAAATATCAAACAAAACTGATAAGTTTTATTAAGCATTATAAAAACATTAATTCTATATGAATACATTCTAACCCACAACAATTCCAGTATAAAGAATAAGCGGAGATAACAGCAAAGTGAAAAAAGATGAACATCAAAGCAGCAGAGTAGCATAAAGTTGGATACTATATATGTAAATAACTGTAATGGGTGACTTGTTTTTAATGCAAAACACAAACACAAGGCTTCAAATTGCCCTACCTTGAGTTAAAGAGGTAAATGTGGGGTTAGCTGGGTCCCTTCAGGCCTTAGTTTGTGCAAACACCAGGTTTTTTTTTTTTTTTTATAATAATCCCTTATTAGTCCCAAAGTGGGGAAATCTGACCTCTACATTTTACCCATCCGTGCAGTGAAACACACACCCTAGTGGTGGGCAGCATTATTCACAGCACCCAGGGAGCAGTTGGGGATGTTCAAGGGCACTTCAGCATGACCTGCCCAGGGATCGAACCGGTGACCTTCAGGTCACAAAACCAGTTTTGTATCACTGAACAGTAATGAGAGTAAGGTGCCTGTATGTATCGTAAAACATTCTGTAGTCACCCAGTCCTTTTTTCAAGACAGCTTGGGCACAATCAAGTGTAGAGGTGCTGGTCATAAAATTGAAAAAGTTGATTAATTTCAGTAATTCCATTCAAAAAGTGAAACTTGCATATTATATTCATTCACTACACACGGATAGATATATTTCAAATGTTTCTTTTAATTTTTATGATTACTGACAACTAATGAAAATCCCAAATTCAGTATCTCTGAAAATTAGAATATTACATAAGACCAATACAACAAAAGGTTTTTCTCATACCAGATGTATGCAAGGCATGGGTTTCAGCTGTCGCATTCCTTGTCAAGCCACTCTTGAACAAGAGACAGCATCAGAAGTGTCTCACCTGGGCTAAAAACAAAAAGGGCTGGACTGCTGCTGAGTGGTTCAAAGTTATGTTCTCTGATGAAAGTACATTTTGCATTTCCTTTGGAAATCAAGGTCCCAGAGTCTGGAGGAAAAGAGGTGAGGCACAGAATCCATGTTACTCGAGGTCCAGTGTAAAGTTCCCAGTCAGTGATGGCTTGGGGTGCCATGTCATCTGCTGGTGTTGATCCATTGTGTTTTCTGAGGTCCAAGGTTAACACAGCCGTCTACCAGGAAGTTTTAGAGCACTTCAAGCTTCCTGCTGCTGACCAACTTTATGGAGATGCAGATTTTATTTTCCAACAGGACTGTTGGAAGCTGAAAGGCACTATCGGCGCAACCTGGGCTCTCATAACACCTGAGCAGTGCCACAGACTGATCAACTCCATGCCACGCTGCATTGCTGCAGTAATCCAGGCCAAAGGCAACCCAACTAAACATTGAGTGCTGTACATGCACATACTTTTCATGTTCATACTTTTCAGTTGGCCAACATTTCTAAAAATCCTTTTTTTGTATGGGTCTTTTGTAATATTCTAATTTTCTGAGATACTGAATTTGGGATTTTCATTAGTTGTCAATTATCAGCAAAATTAAAAGAAATAAACATTTGAAATACATCAGTCTCTGTAATGAAATATACTGTAATATACAAGTTTCACTTTTTGAATGGAATTACTAAAATAAATCAACTTTTGATATTCTAATTTTATGACCAGCACCTGTACAATCTAGGTTGTAGTGAGAGTTAAACATCAGCTTTGAAATCCATTTAATTATGTGACTGGAATCTGTAGATGTACAATTGGAAGGACAGATTTCAAATTTCAAGAACACTGGAGCTACAGGTCTAGAGCTAAAGTTATTGAAAAATATATGAAGGGATTCCTTAGTCTGGTGAAAATCTAACCAAAATGTGTCAAAATTGAAATAAATTATGAATTATGGGAAGATGTCTGTTTTATAAAATAAATAGAATGCTCATTTGGTACAATGTACACCTTCAATAAAGACAGTATACCTTTTTGGAATTTTTTTTCATTTATAAATGCAACATAATACACCAAAAAGAAACCAATGTTAACTAAAATCCAGGTCATTTCAAATAAAAATATGCTGATAAACGATTACAAGAAAACCTTGAAACAGGGACATCTCAAACAATACATTCTCACAGTAGCTTAGCACATGGATCATAGACAAAAGGAGTATGTACATTACACAACTGAAAACAGGTAAAAACATGGACCATTAGGTTGAAAAAAGTTCTACAGGAACATTAAAGGAGTTGCAAGAATTTCTGGCAAGTAATGGTTGTGTAGTATGTGACAACAATCTCATTCTTCATATATCTAGGCTGTGGGGTAGCAAGACAGAAGCATTTTCTTACAAAGAAAAAGATCCAAGCCTGGCTGTTTTGCCAAAATCATGTGGGAAAACATGTTATGGTCTGATGAGACCAATGCTTACATTTTTAAATTAAAGTGACTACCAACACTACAGTTTTTGGCAATGGCCAAAAGAGTAAGTAAAAAAATTAATAAGGTTTTAGCAAAAATTTTACATTTTGAGAGGTCAATGGGGCTGATGTTTCATCCCGTTTTGAGCAGCCTGCACTGACCATTCACTTCACCCTTTATGCTGCATGTGGTGTGGTAATCAGGAAAACGTGCAGTGTGGAGTGGACTTTTAGTGGTATGAGTATTCTCCAGTCAGTGAAATGGAATGGATTCTCTCTTGAAGCAACAGAAAGAGCGCTGGGTGAACTAATACTTTATGGTAAATGGGGGTGGACCCAAACATACAGTATTTCTTTAATGTGAGGGGGGCACATCCCCTTCACAAATAATTACAGTGATGCCTATTGCATTATTAAGATTACTATTATCAATAGTATGAATTCTATTGAAAATCTGTGTTGACCTGAAGAGAGATGTACACAGGTAATGCCCTCACAATCTGACAGAATTGGAGCACTTTTGGAAGAAAGAGTGAGCAAGAATTGCCAAGATTCAACATGATACGCTGAAAAGACTCCTACCCAAAAAGTCTAAATGCTGTCAATTTCAAAGGGTACTTCAACAAAATATTAGTTTAAGGGTGTCCATATTTCTGCAACCACATTATTTTAGTTCTTTATTTTTATTTTTACACCCTAAAAGATTTAATTTTAGATTTCGATTTGTACAGATTATTGATTTTATTAAAAGGTCATAAAACGGCATTTTAACAGGGGTGCCCAAACATTTGCAGGCCATTGTTCATCTTATTTCAATTTTATTGAAATATTAACCAGTCTTTCAAAACTAAAACACCAGACTACTTATGGTATATTTGCTTCCTAGTTGTGTACATTTTTACTCATTTTCCAAATTTAATGTACTTCAGCTGGACTGAACTAAATGTTTAAGGTGAGGATGATTTTAATTTTTAACCATAATTTCTTTATTGTGCCCAGGCCGTTGAGGGAGCTTTGCCCTCGATTGACCATATCACCGGTACACAGTTGCTGGCAAGAGGTTTTTATTTTATTGAGATTATCAAAAAGTATCAAATTCACTTTTCCTCTAAACTAGTGATGGGGATGTTCCTGTTGAAATTTGCTTCCTACTTCTTAAACCCAATGTTACCTTTATTTTGGTAACAATTTAGCAGGGTTTTCTCTTCTCTTCTCAACCCTCCACCACCCCCAAAACCCTCTTCCCTTGCAAAGATTGTCACCTTATTTGAGGAGGATGATTAGATTCACCAGTCCTTCTCCTCTGCTTCTACCATCTCCATAAATTATTTTCCTTCTCTGTCCACAGATGGCATACTACAGCTGTTGAAATCCAGCAACCCAACAACTTGCCCACTGGATCCCATATCATCCACACACCTCTTATCCAGTATCACTTGTCTTTTCTCTCAAAAATACTTGAACGTGCTGTCTATAACCAGCTATATGTCTTTCTCTCCCAGAACCAATGCCAGGACCCCTGCTTTCAATCCTGCACACTCCACTGAATCTGCCCTGATAGCTGTGACTGAGAAGCTCAAGTTAACTAGATCTGCTGGACTCTCATCGGTTCTCGTCCTTTCTGCAGTCTTTGACACCGTTAACCATGACATCCTTCTGCCATGCTCTCTAATCTCAGAGTCACTGACACTGCATGGAAGTGGTTCAGATCATATTTAGAGGGATGGTCCTACTAGGTAACATGGAGTGGATCCACATCCGCTCCATGCAGGCTCTCTATTGGTGTCCCAACAAGGCTCAGTACTGGGTCCTCTTCTTTTCTCACTTTACACTCTCTTTTAGTGAAGTAATTTCTTCTCATTGGTTCTCATACCACTGCTATGCTATTGACACTCATTTGATGCTTTCCTTCCCTCCTTCAGACACTCGGGTATTCAGCCACATTTCAACATGTTTGGAGGACATCTCTACATGAATGACAACCCACCACCTGAAGCTCAACCCTAGCAAGACTGAGCTTCTATTAATTCCTGAAACCACTGGTCTGCATCATTTGTGTCCTGTTTGAGAACTCCATTGTCGTACTGTCTCAAGAAACAAGAAGCCTTGGCATGATTCCAGATGATCAGTTATTTTCTACTTGCATCTCAAACTTGACGCGGTCGTGCAGGTTCCACCTTTTTGAACATTTAATGGATCCAACCCTTTCTAACCCAGGTTGCTGCCCAGGTGCTTGTCCAGTCTCGTCATCTCAAGAGTTGACTATTGCAACTCACTCCTGGCTGGTCTTCCTATAAGAGCCATCAGGCCCCTGCAATTGGTCCAAAATGCAGCTGCTCAACTGGTCTTCAAACAACCCAAGTTCTCTCAACGTCACTCCACTGCTACATTCACTTCACTGGCTTCCTGTAGCTGCTCACATTAGATTCAAAACCTTGATGCTTGCCTACAAAGCAAGAAATGGACCAACCCCCCTCTACCTATTAATAGTCAAGCCTAGAGTTGCACCTCAAACCCTTAGAGCTTCCAGTATGATTCAGCATGACCCACCATCCTTCAAGACACGTGGAAAACTAGCATCAAGACTCATCTGTCCTTGCACCGAAGTGGTGGAATTAACTCCCACTGGCTGTGCAAACACTGGATCCCATACCATCCACACACCTCCTGTCCAACTCTCCAGACCTACTACCTATCATTTCTTCCATCATAAACAGTTCTCTGTCATCAGGTCACGTTCCATTGGCATTCAAGACTGCTAGGGTGGTTCCCATCCTGAAGAAGCCTTCATTGAATAGCTCTGATGTCAGCAACTACAGACTGGTATCACTCTTGTCTTTTCTCTCAAAAATTCTTGAACATGCTGTCTATAACCAGCTATCTGTCTTTCTCTCAGTTCTCCCAGAAACAACTCTAGGACCCATACCAGTCTGCCTTCAAACCCGCACACTCCACTGAAATGGCCCTGATAGCTGTGACTGAAAAACTCAAGACAGCTAAATCTGCTGGACTCTCTTCAATTCTCATCCTCCTTGACCCCTCTGCAGCCTTTGACAAGGTCAACCACAAGATCCTCCTATCAATACTCTCTAATCTCAGGATCACTGGCTCTACGTTGAAATGGTTCAGATCTTATTTACAGGGTCGACCCTACCAGATAACATTGAGTGGGTCCACATCCGTTCCATGCAGGCTCTCCATTGGTGTCCCGCAAGGCTCAGTACAGGGACCTCTTTTTTTCCTCACTTGAATTTCTTCTCATGGATTATTGTACCACTGTTATGCTGATGACACTCAACTGATGCTTTCCTTCCCTCCTGACACTCAGGTATCCAGCCACATTTCATCATGTTTGGCAGACATCTCCACTTGGATGACAACCCACCACCTGAAGCTCAACCCTAGGAAGACTGAGCTTCTATTCTTCCTGATACGACTGCTCTGCATCTTGAATTTCATGTCCTGTTTCATTGTCGTGCCATCTCAAGAAGCAAGAAGCCTTGTGGTGATTCTTGACAACCAGCTATCATTTTCTAATCACATTGAAAATGTGGTGCAGTCTTGCAGGTTCTTCCTCTTCAACATTCGACGGATTCAACCCTTTCTGATCCAGGACGCTACCCATGTGCTTGTCCAGTCTCTTGTCATCTCAAGACTAGACTACTGCAACTCACTCCTGGCTGGTCTTCCTCTAAGAGACATCAGACCCCTGCAGTTGATTTAAAATGCAGCTGCTCAACTGGTCTTCAATCAACCCGTTCTCTCACATCACTCCTCTGCTGTGTTCACTTTACTGGTTTCCTCTAGCAAGTAATGTACCAGCCCCTCTCTACCTAAATGCAATGGTCAAGTCTCGAGTTGCAGCTCAATCCCTTGATATGCTTTTTACGGAGCCACCCCTTGGTTATCCTGGCTGTGTACTTTGGGTCATTGTCATTTTGAAAGATCCAGCCACGACTCATCTTCAGTGCTCTAACTGAGGGAAAGAGATTGTTCCCCAAAATCTCGCAATACATGGCCCTGGTCATCCTCTCTTTAATACAGTGCAGTCGTCCTGTGCAGAAAAACACCCCCAAAACATGATGCTTCCACCCCCATGCTTCACAGTAGGGATGGTGTTTTTTGGATGGTACTCATCATTCTTCGTCCTTCAAACACGGTGAGTAGAATCAAGACCAAAAAGTTCTATTTTGGTCTCATCTGACCACAGCACTTTCTCCCATGACTCCTCTGGATCATCCAAATGGTCATGGACAAACTTAAGACGGGCCTGGACGTGTGCCGATTTAAGCAGGGGAACCTTCCTTGCCATGCATGACTTTAAACCAGGGGTGTCCAAATCCAGTCCTGGAGGGCCGGATTCCTGCAGAGTTTGGTGATTTCTGTGCTCTGACACTACAATTAAACCAGCTCATTACCTGCTGAGCTGAATCAGGTGTGTTTGATCAGGAAGATCACCAAACTCTGCAGGAATCTGGCCCTCCAGGACTGGATTTGGACACCCCTGCTTTAAACCATGACGTCTTAGTGTATTAGCCACAGTAACCTTGGAAAGTGGTGCCAGCTCTCTTCAGGTAATTGACCAGCTCCTCCTGTGTAGTTAATGTAATGCATGGTTATGCTCTTATATTGTGGATAATTGTGCATCTTTCTTTTTAGGTATTAGTAATGGCTGTTCTCATAGTATCTGAACTGAAGAGTAGTTTGGACTCTAACCTGTCTGTACTAGATGAGAATTCTCTTTATGGAATCAAAGGACTGTTGTACATCGCTCTGGATAAGAGCATCTGCCAAATGCTATAAATGTAAATGATTGTAGTGCTTGGAAAAAGTTTGATGCAGAGACCTTGCCTACTGTGATTTGTGCACCTGTGGCTTCTAACTACTAAGAAGAGTGAGGTCAGAAGCTTCCCAGTGTTTTTCCTGCTGTGGAGTTACTCAATTTATGGTCAAATAAAAGGTGACAACTTCAGGCAACATATGTTTCTATTACAAATACATTCTTTGCTACTATCAATTCAGATACACATGGAAAGGAGAAGAAACAGAAGTAGAAGAAATGGAGCAAGACACCTGTTCCGTGTGCTGTACTAGTGATTATTACTGGGGTTGTTTAGGGAAGTTTAGAAGTATGGGGTACTGAGCTCTTTGCTATGGTCTTTCCAGTCTCTATACAAACAAAGCAGGAGCTTGGTAAGCATTGCCAGCAGTAAGTTAGACATGGTCAGGTTTTCAGTTGAGGTTGGGCTCCGCCAAGGCTGCCCTTTGTCACTGATTCTGTTAATTTTTATGGTCAGAATTTCTTGGCATAGCCAAGTGGTGGAAGGTGTCCAGTTTGGTGACCTCAGGATTCCATATCTGCTTCTTAATCTTGCTGGCTTCACCAAACCAGGACGTCCAGCTCTCAATGGACCAGTTTGCAGCTGAGTGTGAAGCGGCTGAGATGAGAATTAGTATCTCCAAATATGAGACCATGGTACTCAGCCAGGAAAAGCCAGATTGAGGGGATGTCCTTGCCTCAAGTGGAGGAGCCAGGACACAATAGTAGGCTTTTAAAGGACTAGACTTTTTAAAGGATTGCTTTAAAACTTTTCTTGAAACTAAAATTGCAAAGGAAACAATTTCTCTTTCAAAGAATGCACGATTGATGAGCAAATTTTAAAAATACCCCAAAAAATAAATAAATAAAATACCAGCGTTCTGATTATATTTACAAATAATTTTTTATTGCAGTTAAAATAGTCCTGATATTCCTCCATTCTGTAGGTTTATCAATTTTCTACTTTATTAGATACAACATAAAGGTACTTTTGGGATTTTAATGTGAAGAAATGTTAATCTGACCATTAACATTTTTATATGCAAAATGTTTCTTAAATTACCTGGATAGGTCTTCACATGGTTCATCTTGTTGAAATCTTCAGAAATTAGGAACTCCTGCATGGGATTTAAGAATAAAACAGGTAAAAAAAATACTTCAAGTTATACAGCATTTTTGAGAATGACTGTCATTCTTTCAGATGATCCACTAGTCTTTTGAGGTCTCAAGAGTATTTATTTTAAATCAAGCAATAATAGTTTGTAAATTCATTCAAATTTTGTGGCCTTTTAAAACGTGAATTGCTGTTGTATACAACCATCAAGTAGCTGACAATCTTAATTGAAGATAGAGGAGCATTAAACAGGGTTCTTACAGGTTTCAGTGAGTTAAAATTTAAGATTTGTTTAAGACCTTTTAAGAACATTCTCAGTGAAATTTAAGACCAACATGACAAATTGCCAGAAACATTCTAATGATCCAGAATATTCTCAAAACATTTTATTTTTATTAATTCAGTTATAGAAAAGGACTAATTTAATTTAATATTAGAACAGATAATCAAAATAGTTACATTCTCAACACAAGTAACCTTATCAACACAACACTAGCATATCTAAATATAACCACATCCTACATATTTATCACCCATCTCAGTTTCAAGGGTTTTGAGTTGCGCAACCTTGTCTTTGTATGCCCTTCTCAACTAAACAAATAAAAGGCCTGGAGTTGATTTGAGGTGTGGTGTGTGCATTTGGAAGATTTTCCTGTGAAGGAAAGTGGGAAAACAATCCATCCTTAAGTTGCAAAAACAGAAAACACCCATCTGAGAAACTGCTACAATATTAGGAGTGGAACAATCTATAGTTTGGTACATTCTCAGAAAGAAAGAAAGCACCGTTCATCATGTACACACCCAAGGAAGACAACAGTGGTGGAGGATCAGAGAATAATGTCCATGGTGAAGAGAAACCCCTTCACAACAACCATCCAAGTGAACATTCCTTGGACGGATGAAACCAAGATTAACCTCTACCAGAATGATGGAAAAAAATGTATGGGGAAGGCATGGTACAGCTCATGATCCAAAGCATATATCATCTGTAAAACACAGTGAAGGCAGTGTGATGGCTTGGGCATGCATGCCTGCCAGTGGCACTGGTGTTTATTGATGTGACACAGGACAGAAGCAGCCAGATTAATTCTGAGGTATTCAGACACCGTGTGCTCATATCCACCCAAATGCAACCAAACTGATTGGTCAGTATTTTATAATACAGATGGACAATGCCCCAAATCATAAAGCCAGAGCAACCCAGGAGTTTATAAATGCAAAGTAGTGGAATATTTTTGAATGTCAGTCGCATGATCTCAACTCAACTGAGCAGCATTTCACTTGTTACAGACTAAACTTCAGACAGAAAGGCCCACAAACAAACAACTGAAATCTGCTGCAGTAAAGGCCTGGCAGTGCATTAAAAGGAGGAAACATCTAGTGATGTCCATGAGTTCAAGACGTCAGGCAGTCATTGCCAACAAGGGTTTTCAACCAAATATTAGAAATGCTATTTTTTTACAATTATTTAAATTTGTCCAATTGCGTTTGAGCCCCTGAAATGAAGGGATTGTGTATTAAAATGCTTTAGTTCATCACATTTTTATGCAATCATTTTGTTCAACCCACTGAATTAAAGCTGAGAGTCTGAACATATAGTGAAGCTGTAACAAGCTCACATATTGTCCTCCCATATTTTAAACTGCACCACAAAGATTCCAAAGTTACTCAGTTTAGCAAGTTGGCTAGCAAGGTATGTACTTTGCATGTTGCTCTTCCAGTGGAGGGCTTGTTGTCCTGCTTGCCTTTATTGTAGCAATGAAAGTTTAAGAACAGATTTAACATTATCATGACCACATTGCTCTGTGTTCTCATAGGTCTCCTCACATGCTCACAAAATCATATCCGGTAAATAAAACTCCAAAAACTGCAGCAGAGAGGCTGCATGAGGCTAATGTGATGCTAATCACCTGTCAGTGATTTTGGACGAGACAGAACCTTATGGAGCACTTGCTGGGGACAGTAACTACAGAACTATTGGAGCAGAGTCTTCAAAAGTCTCCAATAACACCGAGAAAAATTGCTAGATTTATTGCTAAATGCTTTTTTGGAAAAGTTGCTAGAGGGGAACACACTTTAGCGAACACTCGCTAAATATAGTGAAGAAATCTCTAAACAGTGTATTCACAGATGTGCAAGTTATCTTGGGAACTGTAGTTCCCACACCGGTAGCCGCCCCCCAGGAACACAGAACACAGAACTACATTTACATTGAGGCATTTAGTAGACGTTCACAGAAGTTAGCAAAACAAAATTCAGGTTAGACTTCGCTTCTATGGAATTAAAAGTAAAAATTTAAGACTTTAATAAATTTCATTTAAGACCAAGAATGAATATCTGACTGTTTTTAAGACTTTTTAAGTCAAAGTTTTTAATTTTAGACTTTTTAAGACCTCACAGGAACCCTGATTAAAAATATCCAACCACACTGTTTACATTTGACAGAACTGCCTATAGACAGTTTGGGTATGCAAATCAACATATGTCATCTGTGATCACAAAAGTTTGCAGTTCAGCATTCACGGATTCACTTATTTGCGGAATTTTCTCTAGAACAGTGATTCTCAACTGGTGGGTCGCGGATACTTTTTGGGCGGGTCGCAGACAGATTGTAAAAAATAAATTTTAAAACCATTAAAAAATTATTAATGCTTATCTGATTTTGTCCTCATCTTTTAAATTGAAAACAGAGACACAGGCGTCAGACTCATGCAGCCACTGCGTGCCTTATTCTTGTTGCCATGGTGACCACCATTTGCCAGTTATGTGTTGAAGTCCGCTTATTATAAACGACGTTGGGCTTCTTTTTTTCTAAAGTTGCTTACAAATCTCGTGAGTGGCGGGTTGCGGTTTTTTGAGCTTGTTTTTGAACATGAAGTTACTTATTTGGGTTTGAGTTTCTTTCTGAGTAAAATTCTTTGATTATCTCCCAGCTCCCCATAACAAAGCGAAGGATGAGAAGCACAAAAAATCTGCACACTGAGGCTAACAAACATGGGTTTCAGTGCCCCAAATTACAATGTCTCAAAACAAAGAAATGAGCAAAAAGACAGATAGATATAGATTCTTTTTTGTCATTATAACCAGTATAACGAAATGTAAAATGCAAGACTGAGTGCATAGTAAAAAACTAAAAACAGTTTAAAAATACTTTAAATAAAAAAGCAGAAATAACAATAAAAAAAATTGAGGATAAAATTAAAAAATTAAAAAATCAAGTTTTAACAGTATTGTACTGAAAATTGCAATTATTGTGCATATGGCATGTCAATTTAATTTTAGTGTGTTCATAGCTCTCACAGCAGCTGGGTAGAAACTGTTTTTCAGTCTGTTAGTTCTAGCTTTGATGGCTCTGTACCGTCTGCCTGACGGCAGTGGCACAAACAGGGAGTGGCCAGGATGAGAAGGGTCCTTTAGGATGTTGTAGGCTCTCCTGAGACAGTGAGAACCATAAAGAACTTCAAGTGTGGGCAGAGGACACCCAATGATGTCTGCTGTTTTGGTAACCCTTAGGAGTGTTTTCCTGTTTGCTACTGTACAGCTCGCAAACCATGTGCAGAGGCAGTATGTGAGGATGCTCTCCATAGTAGAACAGTAAAAAGACAAGTAATCTCTGGTTGATGTTGTTCTTCCTGAGGATTCTCAGAAAGTAGAGCCTTTGTTGTGCCTTCTTTACCATCCGTGTGATGTTCTTTTCCCATGACAGATTCTCCTCTATGTAGACTCCCAGGAATCAGAAGTCCCTGACCCTTTCTACACAGACCCCATCAATGAGAATGGGCTGAAAATCAGTTTTGTTTTTTCTAAAGTCCAAGATTAGCTCCTTGGTTTTAGATGTGTTCAAGGTCAGGTTATTTCCCCTACACCATGCTGTCAGCTGTTTCACCTGATCCCTGTAAGCAGACTCATCTCCAGAGATACACCTCAGTACTGTGGTGTCATCCACATACTTGATGAAGGTGTTGCTGGTGTAGATGGGGGTGCAGTCAGCGGTGTAGAGTGTGAAGAGCAATGGGCTCAGCACGCAGCCTTGAGGGGCACCGGTACTGAGTATAAGATCTGTGGAGACGTGGTCCTACCCTAACCCTTTGCAAGCGGCCAGACAGAAAGTTCTTAATCCAAAGACATGTGGAGTGAGGTAGTCCGAGGTTCAGCAGTTTACTTACGAGACCTCGAGACGAGGGAGTACGGTGTTAAAAGCTGAGCTATAATCTACAAAGAGAAGACGAGCATATGTCCCCTGTTTCTCCAGGTGGGTCAGAGCTGTGTTGATGGCGGTTGTCACTGCATCCTCTGTTGACCTGTTGGCCTTACAAGCAAATTAGTAGGGATCAGAAGTGGGGTTCAAGAATGACATGATGTGCCTTCTAACCAGTTTTTCAAAGCACTTCATCACTACTGGTGTGAGTGCAACAGGTCAGTAGTCATTGAGGCCGGTTATGGGAGATTTTTCAGGTAAAGGGACTATAGTAGATGTTTTGAGGCACGTTGGAACAGCAGACAGTGCCAGGGACAGGTTAAAGATTTTAGTGAAGATTCCTGCTAGCTGTTCTGCACAGTCTCTCAACACCCTTCCTGAGACACCATCAGGTCCTGTTGCTTTGTGTTGACCTTTTTTAGAACACCTCGTGCACCCCTACAGAGGGGGTGAAGTTGTTTCTGGTTGCTGGTGGCAATGTGGCTGCTCCTGGTGACTCAGTCTCGAAGCGGGCAAAGAAGAGATTAAGCTCTTCTGCCAGTGCAGCGTCACCCTCAGCTGGCCTGATACCAGGTTTTTAGTTGGTGAGATGCTGGACTGCTCTCCATGCCTGCCTGCTGTTGTTGCTGTCTATATGATCATTAATCCTCCTCCTGTAATCTACCTTGGCCTTCCTGATGCCTCTCTTCAGGTTTGCACGGGTTGTACTACAGAGAGCACTGTCACCCGCTCTAAAGGCAATGTTTCTCTCCTTCAGCAAGTGCTTCACTTCCCTGGTCATCCAGAGTTTCTGATTGGGACGGATCTGGATGCATTTCTCCACCGTTACCATGTCTAAACAGTTCTTTATGTAACACAGTACAGTGTCTGTGAAAACATCAAAGTCATCATCTTCAAAGATGCTCCAGTCAGTTCTGATGAAGCAGTCCTGTAGCTGCTGGGAAGCACCCTCAGGCCATGTTTTAACTACCTTAGTGGTGGTGGGGACAGATTTGCATAAGGGCATGTAAACAGGGATGAGCTTCAGAGAAATGAGACAAAAAAAATAGCCACCTACATAGCCTTCCAATATTTATATTAAAAGTGTTTAGGATAATTTTTGTGGTTATGTATGATGTCATAATAAATATTTACATTCATACTGTTTAAAAGCGGCCTCCGCTACCTTTCTGTAAAATCCTGGAAAATACTTGTTATATGAGACATTGAACAACCTCTAAAGTCAGTGGTGATGTCTCTCTCGCAAAGGAAGCCCAGTAAACTTAATAGTAAGCCGACTCAGTCAAAGTTATCCAACTTCACTTCTAAGGTGAGTGCTTAAGCTAGTGGTGACATTAGCGAGGCTAACACAAGCACAGACCAGGCAATGGAAGAGGAAAACTGAGAGTCGAATGAGAAGGAAAAAATGGTCAAAGTTGGTTCAGATGCAATACTGGCTGCAATTGCAAGTTTGGATCAGATGCAATACTGGCTGCAATTGCAAGTTTGAAGTCCGATTTCTCCTCCAAACTAGATGGTATCCTGTCAGCAATAGAGAATGTGAAAAAATATGTTTAATGTAGATAGATAGATAGATAGACAGATGGACAGAAGCTTTATTGTCAATTCTGCATATGTACAGGACATACAGAGGATTGAAATTGTGTTATTCACCCACCCAAGTTACAACAAAAGAAAGAAATAAACAATGAAGGCAAAAACCAAAAGACAAAAGGTATTAGCAGCAGTGGGGCATTCACAGTAAAACAATAGACAATAAAAATAAAAGAAAAGAATAAATAATATACAATAATGATAGTATGAACAATAGAGCAATAAAATGAAATGAAAGTGGTAAAGTGACCGAGTGCATAGTGGTTCTATTAAGAGGTCCAGTCTTGTAATGAACCAGTTAGGAAAGTTAGTTAGAGGATACATGTGTGTGTGTGTGGGGGGGGTCGAAGCGAGGGCAGAGAAGGAAAAGAGTTCAGAATCCGCACAGCCTGATGGATGGAGCTGTCCCTCAGTCTGCTGATCCTAGCCCTGAGACTACACAGTCTCCTCCCTGATGGCAAGTTAAAAGAACTGTGTAGTGGGTGACTAGGATCACCCGCCCAGCAGACAGATTTTCGTGTGAGGCGGGAGCTGAACAAGTCCTGAAGGCAGGGGAGAGAAGTGCCGATGATCTTCTCAGCTGATCTAATGATACGCTGAACAGACTTGCGGCAGGATGCTGTGCAGGCCCCGTACCACACAGTGAAGCAGCTAGTCAGAATGCTCTCGATGGCCCCCCTGTAGAAGGTGGTCATGATGAGGGTGGGGGCTCTAGCTCTTCTAAGCTTGCAGAGAAAGTAAAGCCGCTGCTGAGCCTTCTTGACTAGTGATGCTGTGTTGATGGTCCAGGAGAGGTCATCAGTGACATGCACCCCCAAGAACTTGGTGCTGCTCACCCTCTCCACAGCAGCTCCATTGATGTAAAGAGGAGTATGCTGTATGTGTGTTCTCCTGAAGTCGACCACAATCTCCTTGGTCTTCTCTGTGTTCAGAGAGAGATTGTTGTGTTTGCACCACGAGGCCAGCTGACTCACCTCACTCCTGTAGTATGACTCATCATTGTTGCTGATAAGGCCAACTACAGTTGTATCATCCGCAAACTTGATGAAGAGGTTGGAGGTGTGTGATGGGGAGCAGTCGTGGGTGAGGAGAGTGAACAGCTCAACACACATCCTTGGGGGGCCCCTGTTTTCAGAGTGATGAAGCCGGATGAGTTACTGCCAACATGTACTGCTTGGGGTCTTCCAGTCAGGAAGTCAAGCAGCCAGTTGCACAGTGATGTGTTCAGAACTAAACTGTCCAGCTTGTTAATGAGCTGTTGGGGGATGATAGTGTTGAACGCCAAACTGAAGTCAATGAAAAGCATCCTGACATAGGTGTTGCTCTTGTCCAGATGTGTGAGGGCTGAGTAGAGGGCAGTGCAGATAGCATCATCAGTCGAGCGATTTGACCGATATGCAAACTGGTAGGGGTCAAGGGAGGGGGGAAGGGAGGACCTGATGTGTTGCATGACTAGCCGCTCAAAGCACTTCATGAGGATGGAGGTGAGTGCGATCGGCCGGTAGTCGTTGAAACAGGAGGGTGACTGCCTTTTAGGGATGGGTATAATGGTGGTGACTTTGAGGCAAGTGGGGACCACTGCTTGACTCAGTGAGGTGTTAAAGATGTCAGAAAACACCTCAGCGAGTTCACCAGCACAGTCCTTCAGCACCCAACCAGGAATGTTGGTTGTGTTGTGTGTTGTGTGGTTAGTTTGACCCAACATTGTGTTGTTTTTACCCCCTTCTCTTGGGTAAATGTGCATGAAAATGTACTGTAACTGTAAGTCACTCTTGAAAAGAGTGTCTGCTACATGCCTTAAATGTAAATGTAAAAAATGGTCAATTCAGAATAAAAACATCTGAAAACAGACTATACAATATACTTTACAGAAATACCTACTGCTCACTGAGTAAATTGTTTTAAAACATTTTTTTATATATACATATGTATATAACCAATTTATCTATCTAGTGTATGCTCAGCTTGCCACTCTTTATTGTAAATACAACAAAAATGAATATAAATTGAATAAACAAACATATAAACACTTACATAATAAATATATAATATATATAATCACAAGTATATAAAAAAATAACAAAAATATCAGAATAATATCAAAAAGGGAAATTAATACGAGCAAAGTCTTTGACAGAAGATTCTGAAGGACAGCGTGATCACAGATGCACATCTGATTCCCAATTTGCCAATTAAAATAAATAAATAAATAAATAAATACAATTTTACTTCAACTGCTGCGATGACCAAACAACTAAACACTACAGAGGTGGGTAGAAACTAACAGAATACATGTTAGCAAACAAGATGGATTTTTGAGTGCTTTACAGACAGACTGACTGTATTGGTAAATATTGAAAAGGCTGCTCTGAACTTTATACTGTGACAGTTATATGGCTCTTCTGTACAACACTAACTGAGAGAAAATGAAAGAGTGCTGCAGAACCTGACCCAAACCCAATCTAGGGGTCACCAGTGAAGTGAGTCTGGCTTTCTTTTGCCAATGCAACCTTTTTTTAACTGCACATGGCATGACAGTGCACATATTAAAATATACTGTACATACAACACAATAACTCCAAAAAATAATTCTGACTTTGAATTGATTTCAGTTTTGGTCTTTTATTCTTTCTTTCTTTGTTTTATATTTTAAACTAACACCTCTTGACAGCAGTATGTAAACTGTTAGCCTTCTGTACTGTGTTAAGGCAAGTCAAGCAACTGTTATTGTAGCATATGAGTCATTTAACCAATAATACACTTGAGGGTGGTGCTATAATGTGAGATATTGGCCGTAGTGTTGCTGCTGGTAGAAGGGAGTGGGGGTGCTAGGGTGGTTGCTAGGTTATGTGTATGTGGAGGAGTAATATTTAATGAGGTTCGGTCAGAACATCACTATCATCAGTATCAGACATCCTAGAATGTCTCCAAGCCAATCAGATTGTGGGGTCGTAACTATCTGTGGTATAATTTCTTTGGAATTACTTATTGGCAAAAGGAATTTCCAATATTAAAACACACTTATTACAGTATTCAAGATTTTAGTTTAGTGTTGTCATAAACCAATAGGACACAAGGAATATGCTACTGTGAATAACATCACAGCTGTGATTTAGGCACAGGCACAAGCTGAATGTAAGTATAATACACTGCAAGATGCCTTATATATCCTGGTTATTACTGAATACAGTAGTAATGGTAATGAGTAGTTACTGGCTTGGTTTGTTAGTTACTAGCTATAGGCCTGATTAAACTTACACACATAATAATAAAACACATAATAATAGTATAAAAGATAATGTGAAAAGAGTATTCTGGAAAATGCCCAATTCACCCAAGCGATCTACCAGATAAGCATCAGCTAGTGACTTAACAATACCATTATTAGGGCACTGTAATGCCTATGTCTTCTTTCTTTTCAGACTCAAATGCTTGTAGAGTTTGAACATAATGTTATTATGGTTCTCTCCCAAAATGGCCGTTATTGGGAGATGAATGAATGTCTATAAAGTGGTATCATCTTAAAGTATCAAATCTTCTTCAAGTTTCAAGGGGCCTTTGTAGCAGGATAGGACTGTGAGGCACTCTGTTCTCTGACATAAGAAAAGTCAAAGAGTGTAGATAGAGTTTCTCTCTGATCAGCCTCATGAAAGCAGTCAGAGGCTCACTGCCAATTCAAAGACAAATTGGTGCAAGAAGTGAGTGTTAAACCTTTGATAGAAAACATATTTCAGACTTGCAGGCTTTCTCAAAGGCTTTTGAGATGTTAAACTTTTGAGATGTTTGATACTGTTAAAATTTGCTTATATTAGATGCGAAACATCTTATGCTTATCAAGTAAGAATTATTATATGTTGAGAGAAAGAGAGAAATAGAGAAGGGGGGGGTAGATAAAGCCACATAAAAAAATGATTATCAATACACAATACAAAAATATGCAAAGTGACATATTTCAAGCCTTTTTTGATATATATATACTATATATCAAAATAGTCAAGAGTTTCTCCTCTCGATTGCTTGCTCACTCACACACTTCTGTCTCTGTTGCTTGTTCACTCGCTCTCATTCAAACTCCCATCAGCCCTTATTAATTAATTTCCACCTCCCTGTAGTTCTCCTAGAACTCCAAGACCCCGCATTCATCCCAGTTGTCATCAGCTCTCCTAACCAATCAGCACCTGGCTCTGGCTGCATTCATGCTAGTCACCTGATTATTCCCACCTGTTTCTCAGTAGAGAGTCCTATATAAGCTTTCCCTAAAGGCGTTACCATTGCTAAGTACTGCTGACCTCATCTGTTGGTTTACCAACCCTTTACATTGATCTTCATCTAGTTTGATCTTGTTTCTATATTTCATCCCTGTGTCTCTCTTAGTCCTGTGTCTTATTGTTTGTTTCCTTTGTTAGCTTTCCATTATATATCTAGTTCATTGACTTAGCTTTTCTTGGTGTTTCTTGTTCCCATCATTAGCCTTAGTTAGCCTCATTGTTGTTTCTTTGTTCTTTCCTTGTTCTTCTGGTTATTGACTCCTGCCAGTTTCTTGACTTCTCTTCTGCTTCAGCCCTTTTCATCTTGGTTTGGCTCTGCTTGGTATCTGACCCTTGACTGTATATTTAACCCTATATTTGGATTTGCCCTTCAACCTTTAATAAATATTATTGTTTGTTAGGAATAGCAACATTACAAATTGGTTATTGTTGCCATTACTTCTTGGTGACATGTTTTGACAACATATAAATAATGTTGTATGTCTGAAATGCAGGAAAAGTTGTATATTATGAAATTAAATAACCAGACAAAGCATGAAATATTTTGGGTTCATACTGTCTGCAATGACATAAGTCTAAGTAAATGTAAGAAACATTGTTATTGTTTATTATTATTATTATTATTATTATTATTATTATTATTATTATTATCATTGTCCCAACTTTTTCTTATTTAGTGTTTTAAAATAAAATGTACTTTCTTAGCTGTCATTTGTTAGAAGCATTATGTATCTACATGTTTTCAGCTCTGCCAGTAAGGCAGTAAACTACAGATCTGGAATAATTGAGGACAGCAGAAAAGGAAAGGAAAGTTAAACAATATGACATTTTTGCAGAGAATTACAAAACATATACAGAGAATTGCTGCATTCAAAATGTCACAAGCCACTCAAATCTCCTGAAAATTGTCTAGAAAAGTGTCCACTGGCACTCAATGGAGCCAGGGGATCAGCACTATATATTATATTTTTTGACTGAATTCCAGCAAACATGTATCAATGCAACATTGAAGTCACATACATCAGTACATACACACATGCACAGACACACATGCACAGACATTGGTGAATAGAAGGGTAGAACAATAGAAGAATATTAAAGTACAAACTGCAAAATACACAATGAAATAGAGATATTGTAAAGTAGAATATAATCTGCGAGGGGGGTGTTGTGTACAAAGCTGAGTCAGGTATCATATACAGGTGCATCTCAAACAAATGTAATATAATCAAAAAGTTGCATTTTTCAGTAATTCAATTGAAAAAGTGAAACATATTATATAGATTCATTACACAGAGTGATCTATTTCAAGCATTTATTTCTTTTAATGCTAAAATGTAAATGAAAAAAAAATGTAGATGAAATTCACATCTCCATAAAACTTGTCTACACAGGGAAGCATGAAGTGCTCTAAAATGTTGCAGACAGCTGTGCTGACTTTGGACTTGATATAACACTGTGAACCAAAACTAGCAGATGACATGGCTTCCCAAACCATCACTGAAAGTAAATTTTTCATTTCATATGAAAATCCAGGTCCCAGAGTCTGGAGGAAGAGTGGAGCAGCCCAGCAGGCACAGAACCTATTCACAACATTGTACTACAAGAATGTAGACAACATTGTCACAACATTATCATGCCTGCTCGGGAGGCACACAATCTAAGCTGCCTGAGGTCTAGTGTGAAGTTTATAAAGTCAGTGAAAGTGGTAGAATTGCACCAGGCTGTGATGGAGGAGGTGATGACAGGCTCTAAGACTGCACTGTAAAACAAGTAGCTCTTGAGCCAGGTTGATCTTGTGCAGTTGAAAGAAGAGGTATCCTCTGCTGCACTTTTTAATTAACCTGATGTTGATCTCCCACTTCAGATCCCTGGTACATTTAGTTCCATGAACTTGTCTTGTCAAGGGTGGTGAGGGTTGGCAGGACTGGAGAATTTCTTCTGAAGTCCACAATTATCTCCATTGTTTTCAGCATGTTCAGTTCCATAAGACCAGCGATTCACCATTGCCTCAGCTCATTTCAAACAAGCTTGGACTAAAGCAAAGCAGCAGTGTTTGTGGATCTTGTTTACATGTTGCATAGAATCCCAACTTTGGAGACAAGGTTTTAGTTCAAACAAGCAAGGTTTTTTTGTTTCTTTTGGACATTAATGGGTGGCTGAGTGAAGTCACTCATTGAAACATTATCACTTACTAATTTAACAAATAATCATCACAAATGTTTCTTTAATGTTGTTGCCGATTGGGGGTAAGTGATGAATTGTTTAATTTCTCAAAAACTATCAGTACAAACAAGTACATCACCAGTGAACATTAATACTTCTGTTCTATTTCTGGTCACATTGCATGCCAACCTCACAGAAATGGCAATTCACCCTTGTTGAGTTATTGTTGAAAGTTCAGCAACAGTGTTGCCAGATCTGGCGATAGAAACAAGCAACCAGCTCTATGAAAACAAGCCCAAAATAAGCCCAACTGGCAACCCACCACATTCTGTTAAACAGAGGCCGCTTGTAAAACAGTAAAAGTAAACATTTATTATGACATTATACCCAAACAACACCAAAATTATGCTGAACACTTAATATAAACATTTTGAATAATTAAAATTATTTAATAAATTCTTTGAATAACTTAAAAGTAAACTTAAAAATAAAAGTGCATTTTGTTGAAAAAGTTAATCCAATGAGTTCTCTAAGATGGTCTACAGCACTGATTGATATGCGGTGAGCTGGGAGATAAGAGTTTCATTCAAAGAAAGCCAAGCACAAATAAGCAATTTCAGGTTCAAAAACAATCCCAAAACACCGCAACACAGGAGATTTGCAAGCGACTTTAGAAAAAACAAGCCCAACGTTGCTTATAATAAGCAGACTTCGCAACACTGGTTTGGGTGTGTGTGACTGGTCAACTTGGGCGGGAGCGATAAACGGAAAACGGGGGCTTGGAAGGGACAAACGACCTATCACTCGTCTTTTGCTTTATTATGGGAAGCTAGGAGATAATCAAAGAGTTTCACTCGGAAAGAAAGACAAGCCCAAATAAGTGACGTCACGTTCAAAAACAAGCCCAAAAAACCACAACCCACAACTCACGAGATTTGCAAGCGACTTTAGAAAAAAACATATAACTTATAATAAGCGGACTTGGCAACACTGTTCAGCGAGTATATTTATATCTAGAATGTCTGCCTGCATGAAATCCACATAGCGTCAAAAAAACAGTTCCTATTAAAGACACAAAGAACTGAGTTTAAAAATGTTACAATTATCACTGAGTGACACATCTGACTCATGAGCTGCAGTGTACAGCTAATCAGATCTTTTAGCTCTTATTTGCCATTTTCACATGCTGCTTAGATTTCTGCTTTCTCTCTACTCATTCATTTTCATATAAATACTAATGCTGTATTTACACTAATGCTGTATTTACACTAATGCTGTATTTACACAGATTATTCCTGTACAGTTCTGAAAGACCAGAAAGTCCAAAACACTATAAGACACAACTATATATATTATAGTATGAGTGAGAGAGTACCTGTGTGGTTATCAATCACAGAAACGGAACTGTAGGCAGATACATGCAATCATAGTAACCATTATCGTTACTCATGCTGTCTGTTATGTTTTGCAGAGGACCAGTCATCTACTCAAATAATGCTCTTTGTGACTCTGATGTAGAGTCCTTTAAGATCCCTTCTCAGTGTGTTTGTTTATTCAATTTACAACAAAACAAAAAGCAGTGTTTCACAAATGTTTGTTGCACTGTTATACTGATTAAGTCTTGTTTTAGACCACTAAAGGATTTTCAGTGGAGAATCTTCAATTACAGTGTAATTTGATCCAAAAATAGTTATAATTTATGTCTGGAAATGTTTAATTTCATTACAGTTACAATGAGAAGTGAGAAATGGAAAACCAAATTAATTGAGCTAATAAGGTTTGGTGAATTGATTAAAACTGAAACCTGATCTTACGTTGGTTGCCTGTACACGTCATCAGTTGGCTATTTCAGGATACTTTATGTGTCTTACCATTACTCAACTCAATTCTGCTGGATTATTAAAACACACCGAGTTGCCTAAAGGTAGGAGTGAAGTAGGACCAAAGTTAAGGTCTGGTCAGGAAATTATTGATATTTATTTATTGATACTTATTGATATTTGAGATATTTTTGAACTTATACTATTTGAGTTATTTAAATATGTGGATCACTGTGACCAGGATTAAATGGATGTATTAATTATGTAGTTGGTGTAGCATAGTGGGTAACACTGAAGCCTCCCACAAGCCAGGCTGGGTTTTGATTTCTTTTAACAGTAAGCACACCCTGCTATTCTTGTTCTTGGGCAAGACTTCTAATGCTATATTTGCTTACTTCTGTCACTTGATTAAAAGGTCCCATATTATACCCTTTTCCAAGCCTAAATGAAATGTCTGTCACAGTTTTGGTCAAAATATCTCAGTGATTAGTCAAATAAGCCTGTTTGCTTTGTAAGACCTGTCATACAATCCCTGACAGAAGTTCTGTCACTTATCCATGTTGTGGAAACAAAAGCTTATAACCTGGCTTTAAATTCATCCACTGGTTTTAGAAATGACTCATATGAAAGCTGAAACCCTGAATGAAGTTGTGGTGCTATTAGAGCCATATTTAATATTTTGTGTGACTGAGCTTGAAGGACTGCATGAAAAAGTGATTGCCCCCCTTGTTAAACTGTGGTTTTTAACACCTGAGTACATTGTCTCTAGCCAAACCCAGGCCTGATTATTGTCACAACTGTTCTCAATCAAGACATCACTTAAATAGGACCTGCCTGACAAAGTGAAGTCCACCAAAAGATCTTTAAAAGCTACACATCATGCCGAGATCCAAAGAAATTCAGGAACAACTGAGAAAGAAGGTAATTGAGATCTATCAATCTGTAAAGAGTTATAAAGCGATTTCCAAAGCTTTGGGAATCCAGCAAACCATAGTGAGAGCCATTATCCACAATTGGTGAAGACATGGAACAGTGGTGAACCTTCCCAGGAGTGGCCGCCCGCCCAAAATTACCATAAGAGCACAGCGACGACTCATCTAAGAGGGCACAAAAGACCCCACAACAACATCTAAAGAACTGAAGGCCTCACTTGCCTTAGTTAAGGTCAGTTTTCATGCCTCCACCATCAGAAAGAGACTGGGCAAAAATGGCCTGCATGGCAGAGTTCCTAGACGAAAACCACTGCTGAGAAAAAAGAACGTTAAAGCTTGACTCAATTTTTTTAGAACACATCTTGATGATCCCCAAGACTTTTGGGAAAACATTCTGTGGACCGGTGAGACAAAAGTTGAACTCTTTGGAAGGTGTGTGTCCCATTACATCTGGCATAAAAGAAACACTGCATTTCAGAAAAAGAACATTATACCAACAGTAAAATATGGTGGTGGTAGTGTGATGGTCTGGGGCCGTTTTGCTGCATCAGGACCTGGAAGACTTGCTGTAATAAATGGAAATATGAATTCTGCTGTCTACCAAAAGATTCAGAAGCAGAATGTATGACCATTTGTTTGCGACCTCAAGCTGAAACGAACTTGGGTTCTGCGGCAGAACAATGATCCAAAACATACCAGCAAGTCCACCTCTGAATGGCTGAAGAAAAACAAAAAGAAGACTTTGGAGTAACCTAGTCAAAGTCCTGACCTGAATCCTATTGAGATGCTGTGGCATGACCTTAAAAAGGCCTTTTATGCTCAAAAACCCTCCAATGTGGCTGAATTACAACAATTCTGCAAAGATGAGTGGGCCAAAATTCCTCCACAACGCTGTAAAAGACTCATTGCAAGTTATCGCAAATGCTTGGTTGCAGTTGTTGCTGCTAAGGGTGGCCCGACCACACAGTAAATCTGCCAGTGTTAAATCAACACTATTAGAGTTAAATTAACACCAAGAGTGTTACATTTTGACACCCTCAGTGTTAATTTAACTCTAATAGTGTTGATTTAACACTGGCAGATTTACTGTGCAGCTATTAGGTTTAGGGGGCAATCACTTTCACATAGGGCCATGCAGGTTTGAATATTTTTTCTCCCTTAATAATAAACACCTTCATTTAAAAATAGCATTTTGTATTTACTTGTGTTGTCTTTGACTAATATTTAAATTGATTTGATGTTCCAAAACATTCAAACACTTTTTCACACCACTGTATATATTTACATACAGGGGTTGGACAATGAAACTGAAACACCTGGTTTTAGACCACAATAATTTATTAGTATGGTGTAGGGCCTCCTTTTGCAGCCAATACAGCGTCAATTCGTCTTGGGAATGACATACAAGTCCTGCACAGTGGTCAGAGGGATTTTAAGCCATTCATCTTGCAGGATAGTGGTCAGGTCACTACGTGATGCTGGTGGAGGAAATAGTTTCCTGACTCGCTCCTCCAAAACACCCCAAAGTGGCTCAATAATATTTAGACACAAAGACTTGCTGTCTTGGTCACAGATGTGCCAGCAAGATGTGCACCAACAATTTGTCCTCTTTTGAACTCTGGTATGTCAGCCATAATGTTGTGTGCATTGCAATATTTTGAGCAAAACTGTGCTCTTACCTGCTAATTGAACCGTCACACTCTGCTCTTACTGGTGCAATGTGCAATTAATGAAGATTGGCCATCAGACTGGTCCAATTTAGCCATGAAACCTCCCACACTAAAATGACAGGTGTTTCACTTTCATTGTGTAACCCCAGTGTGTGTGTGTATATATATATATATCAATTGAAAATCAATGTACAAATATAATTTAGTTCGGACTAAGGATGAGATTAATTACTGAGTAAATAAATTGGAATACAGTTTTAGGGTTAATACTCCGCTGTTGTTCACTGACAGTTCACTGACAGCACCACAGCTTATAACACATCAATGTTTCAAATGAAAAGTGCATTGTGACTGCAGCATTTCTCAAAAACATTGAGAGAAGCTTTGAATCTGGGACAAGTAAGGGTAGGGTAGATCTCATACGGGTAGATCTCCGCATTTCATCATGGTCTCTGATCTATGGCTGATTTAACTAGAAATGTCTCTGTTAAACTTTATTAGGATTAAAGACTTTTAGTTTTAATGAGGTGCCCAATAGAAAAGAGGAACACAGGGCAGTTGTTTACAAGTCTGAGCAATCATTTGTGAATAATTTTTCTTCCCCTTTTGGAACACCTGACTGCTCCAGTAACACAGCTGAAAAGGCTCTAGATCGATTTTTTTTTTTCACAAAAAAAACAAAAAAAAAACAAGTTTTTTTTCTTCACTGTCTGTGAAGAGGGAAATGGTCACTGTTTCCTTTAAAAGCATGCCATGTTTTTACAGCTTTTTATAATCATTCCCCAATTTTTCACAATCTTCAGACATGATTTTGACCAAATGACAGGTCCTACAAGTGTAATCTAGTGTCTAGTGTATCCAGACTCATAACCTTCCTGAGTGTTTTTCTGTGAGTGGTTACAACCCATTTTTTTTCCTGGTGAAGGCTGGTGAGCACTTCACTTTGACTGGAGTGGGAGTGTTATTCACAAGCTCAGGGCATTATATTTGAGTGTTAGTTCTTCATTTGATGTTGACAATACTAAGTGGTCTAGCTTGTCTTTGTGAAACCTGTATCCTACTCTCTGTTCAGATTGTTCACAGTCTGCATTAGTCATTGTAATGTCACTATTTGTAATGTATTGTCTTCATGTTATATCTTCAAATTACCACAGCCACATTTCTTGTTTTTCATAGTTAATCGTTTTTGTTATGGTATTATATAGGAATTTTGTCACATCCTGACTTCTTCACCCTTCCCTACAGTTGGTTGGATTAAGTAAACAATGGCATAATTTCTGGAGTTGCAGTAATGTTGTGTCATATTCCAATTCAGATTGAAATAATTAGATGCTGATATACATATTTAGGACATAATATTTTATGTATATTTAGGACATAATATATTATTATAATATATTTAGGACATAATATTTAGGACACACCAGTTATCCGCTCGCATGGCTTTTCCTATCATTGCTTTGCTGATGATACTCAGCTCTATCTGTTATTCCCGCCTGATGATGACTCTGCCATCACGGCGCGGATATCTCACTGCCTCTCAGATATATCCTCATGGATGAAGGATCACCACCTACAACTTA
>BRDA01012066.1:0-12122 GCA_036984385.1 Crenuchus spilurus
TAATTATTTAGTAGTAGTAGAATATGTACAATTTATACCAATTTTAATAAGTGTATTGATTTTAAATACTGTATTACTACTAACAACTTCAACAATAAAATAAATAATATGAAATCCTTAAACTATAAAACAGTAAAGGAAATGAAGGACAAAGTACAATTAAAAGAAAATGTAAGTTCTACACCTGTATTTTACATTTTGGGTGAGTTTCAGCTTGTGAATGGCGGACTTCTGTCAGGCATTTTCCTGGAGAGTTTATTGACACCTGGCAACCCTGTATCTGGCCGTTTTAGCTTAAAAAAAACAATGTAGTTAGCTAGCCAACAATATGACACCCGTGCTAACTGTGTGGCCCAAAAATAGCTTTATGACACTGTTAACTCACAATATATAATGTTACACAAAACTGCTTATTCACTAGTTTGCTCAAAATGAGTAGTTAAGCTGCACAACAGTCCCTGCGTTATCTGAAGCGTCTGATTGGAACTCGTTCTACCTTAAAAACAGCGTTTGCATTGGTGAAAAGTTGCATCTCATAAATCACTGTCTTAATGACACAAATCCTCAACCGACACTACTCCAACTACTTAACTGGTTTAACTGGCTACACATGAGTAACTGAAATGTATATCAATTTTAAACCAAAATTACGGAGCTCTGCCTGTACATACCTCC
Organism: Crenuchus spilurus; assembly: GCA_036984385.1. Classification (NCBI taxonomy): domain Eukaryota; kingdom Metazoa; phylum Chordata; class Actinopteri; order Characiformes; family Crenuchidae; genus Crenuchus; species Crenuchus spilurus. The sequence goes on from BRDA01012066.1 coordinate 676, forward strand.
TCTATCGATGGCGTTTTCCAGAGAGGACGAGTGGTGGGGCTGCCGCTTATTTCTAGCTGCACTCACGTCAATTCGGCTAAAGCTCCGCCCATATAAAACTTGCTGTTAGCTCCTCTTTACATTTAAATTGAATTAATTCAATAGCTAAAAAACTATGATTAAATTATCCAAAAGAAGTATAAAAAGTAGCATATAGAAATATTTATATTTAATAATTTTGCCCTTATCTGTCCTCAATGAGTTGCATCTCATAAATCACTGTCTTAATGACACAAATCCTCAACCGACACTACTCCAACTACTTAACTAACTGGTTTAACTGGCTACACATGAGTAACTGAAATGTATATCAATTTTAAACCAAAATTACGGAGCTCTGCCTGTACATACCTCCTCTATCGATGGCGTTTTCCAAAGAGGACGAGTGGTGGGGCTGCCGCTTATTTCTAGCTGCACTCACGTCAATTCGGCTAAAGCTCCGCCCATATAAAACTTGCTCTTAGCTCCTCTTTACATTTAAATTGAATTAATTCAATAGCTAAAAAACTATGATTAAATTCTCCAAAAGAAGTATAAAAAGCAGCATATAGAAATATTTATATTTAATAATTTTGCCCTTCTCTGTCCTCAATGAATTGCTCCACAAAATAACATCTTACCAATTTCAAAATAAAATCCCTGAAGGGTATAATCTACTGTAACAATATAACACTGCCACATTAGCGTACACATATTTACCATGGAGCTGACTTCAGTGAGCTAACACATCACTAAATTATTTAATTACACACTGCCAAACATTTGTCCAAATAAGCACACTCCTAAATTACTCTATAAGCTATATAGACCAAATTATAAAGCAGAAAAAAAATAATCTTACTCTGTTGGAAAAGTTTGTCAGACAACGTGCGAATGCTAATCCGCTAGCTGCTAGTGTGTAGAACAATAGAGAACAAAAGAGAGTTTGAGCAACACAAATAGCAGTTATAGCTATTTAAAACATCAAGTTACAATATAGTACCTGGTCTTGGTCGCTTCTGTTCAGTGTAATTGTAGAGAGTGTTTTGTCTAAAAAGAAAAGAGCCATCACAAGATTAAAATTATACAAAGAATCATTAAAATCATGTCAAATTAACAACAGCCTGATTATTAATGACATAACAGATATTAAACAAATCAGTCTGGAAAGCCATTCCCTCTGAGCTTCATCATCCATGAATGTCGGTTGAGTTCAGGTTCTAATGCAGTGATTGCAGGCAAGATAAGCTCAAGAGTTACAAGCTCAGTGTGTGTTGGAACATTCTTTTGTTTTTGATAGAGCAAACAACTTTGTAATCTAACCTGCCAGGTTTTTCTGGGTTGAAGCAGACAACAGGCAATTAATATATAGTTAGATGTCAAAAGTTTTTAAAGTGACAGCAAAATACTGAGAAAAGAAAAATTCCACAAATTTTGTTCATTTTTTATTACAGTCAAGATGTAAACAAAGTCATTCAGTTAGTTTGGTGCTTCATTCTGGAGTCAGAATTGCTGACATTGATGTTGATAGGAACCAGGCATCCAAACTTTTATGTCTAAGCTAGCTACCCTACAGGAAGCCAATATACAAAGGGGCTGCAAATATTGTTAATAACATTGTTAATGATCATAATATGGATCATTGTTTTACAATATGTGTAATAATTTTTTCGTCTGAAATCAAGGGTATTAAAGAGTAAATCCTGCTTTTGTTGGAGACTCTACTGTCCAGGGAAGGCTTTCTGCTAGATGTTGGAGCATTGCTGTGAGGATTTAATTGTATTAAGAGCATTATTGAAGTCAGGATGTTGGATGATCACCACCCCACCTCATCCCCAACTCTACAACTCACCCCAGAAGTACCGGGAAGCACTATAATTCCAGAGAACATAGCTTCACTGCTCTACCCCATCTTTACATCTCTTCAATGACTTGTGTAGAAATGCTGGAAAATCTGTGGAATTTCTATTTTAAGCTTATGCTAATGTTTGTTGTCATGTTAGTCTATTTTCAGTTTAAAAAGCTGGTGTAACATTTAAAGCTTTGCATACAAAGGTCATTTTTTGAGGGCTGGCACAGTTCCTTATCCTGCCGTGGAGCCATGCCTTAAACAACAGTAATGGCCTGGCATGTTCATCCTTACTGTTGCATGTTCCAAGTGGATTGGAATGTTTTACTCAGTGTCTACAGCTGTGACAAAATACAGCAAATCTGTGTTGTCTCAGTGGTTTGGAGTTAAGAGATATGTACATTACTTACATTTACTCAGGTTTAGATGGCATTTACTTACTAATTGTTTTTTATTTCATTGTTACATTGGTTGTCAAGCAATAAAGGTTAGACTGGTGATTGGGTGGTATAGGGATATGCAAACTCATCTCAGAATTCTTTTTTACAATTTCTTAAACCATAACGTTAACTTCACATCTTTGAATCTACACTCATTGTCCATTTTGTCAGCCTCACTGACTATATAGGTGCACTTTGTAGTTCTGCAATTACAAACTAGTTTATCTGTTTCTCTGTATACTTTATTATTCTCCTTTCACCCTGTACATAAATGTTCAGGACCCCCACACAGTAGGTTTTATTTGGGTGATGGATCATTCTCAGCACTGCAGTGACACTGACGTAGTGGTGGTGTGTTAGTATGTGTTGTGCTGGTATGAGTGTCACTGCAGTATGATACAGATGATAGAACATATCATTTCCAAACAGAAGATGAGACAGAGTGTCAGATGTAAGTAAATGTGTTTAAACACTGTGGGTCAGATGTGTATGTGAATGCAGGTGCAGGACAAACTGTGCCTTGATGCGACCACTCTACACTATCAATGTGTCTGCATATATAGTGCAGGGTGTTAAGTATGTATTTTGAAGATATATATTTTTTTAAATTGGTGATTTTCAATTTTTTTTTATCAAAATATATTGTTCATAAGAGGTTATTTAAAGTTACAAATACTGAAAGCCAGTGGTTCCATTTTTGGAGCACAAGTATGTACTTTCATTTGAGCAATTGAAATCCAGTGGGCACTGTGCTTTTAAAATAATATTCAAGCTGAACAGAGGTACCTTCAGGAGGCAAAAAATGGCATTATATGCCACTGTGAAAAGGGGTTGCAGCATTGATATCATACTGATATTACCAGACTTCCAGATATCATGACTGATGCAAGGAATATCTGGCATTACAGTGTACCATTTCAGGGATCTGAAAGCTCAAGATGATGGAGTTTTGTATCTTTCAGGTGGGCCACATTGAAGGGGATCCTAACAGAAGAGTAGTCGTTCCTGTTACTTTTGTCCACTTCATTACTGACTGATGTCAGCTGCGAGATGAAAATTGAGGTGTACTTATGATTTTACGGAGTTTCAAGTCATCTACTGAATGTTCTCAGCTGTTATATTTGCTCAGTGATTATTACAAACTATGATAATCTGTTTAAAAACACTTAATATGATAAAAAGTAAAACATTTATTTTCACTGTCATCTCACTCTAGTGCAATATAACAAATGCCTTAACGTGTTGATCAAAGTTTCATTATAGTTCAGACAACTCTGGGAACTTTTCATAGTACAGACTAAATATCTGCTGGATTCTTAATGTTTTTTAAAGAGCATTATGTGGAATTTGGTAGCAGAGCAACTGTATGTGTATACTGTATCTGGATGACCTCTCAAGCCCAATATGTCTTACCTTCTTCAAATAATTTGTGTTCTTTAGACCTTGTCACTGATGTTTCTGTTCACTAGTTTATTTCCTGAAAATATATTTTACAAGAAAAATCATGATGGCAACAGAAATTTTGATGCCACTATTTCTTGCAGACAAGTCAAATTATGTGCATTTTAATACTTCAGTAATCTATTCCAACTGGTAGTAAAAATAAGAAATTTTAATTCTATGGATTTTTAACTATTGTTTTGGTCATTTTTAAACTGCACACAGAACATGTAGTTATGTTTTAGACATTTTATACAGTTTCTACATCTCAGAAAAGTGATTTGTTACATTCCTAGCAGTATAAACAGATGAACAAAAGATCTTTGTGCTGCATTTACAAAAAAAACTGATAGGGAATGACTTATTAATGCATATAAAAAATAAAGCTTATAACTCCTCACATGCCTACCAACATATTATACCATTGTAAGGCAGCAGTTCTGCAAACAATTTTCTCAGTAACAAATGAACAGTATTTCACATTATTGGTACTGTACAGTCCTTTGAGATAAGTTGGCTGTTTAGAGACTTGAATCTGAACCTTTGTAAGTTGGAAAAAAATGACAATCCGTCGAGGAATACAGCAGAACATCCATAATTATAACTTCACCAAATATTTGGTTGGAATGTTTTTTAATGAGCGAATGCACACCATGCGCTCAACCAGTGAGGAGTGGGGTTGTCTGTATCTTGCTCTCCTCCAGCGTAAGAAAACCATGTTTAAGCTGTCCTGAAGCTATGCCGACTGAGTCCACTGTGCTTCCTGGTCCATCTGTCTCACAAGTCAGCACGTGGATGGGGCCTCTGCAGCCCTTCAAGTGGATCTGAATACATTCCTAGTGGAAGAGAAGTAAGGATTCAAGCATGAATGATCAAAGCTTCCATACCAGTCATGATCAAACGTTTCAAAACATGCTAACATCTTTACATCTAAAATAGCAAAAAAGGAAACATGTAGGAACATCATATACTTCAAATGTATCATGCATTTATTATTACAATCATACACAAGATAAGATGTAAAATATCCTATGGCAAACCATTACAGCTTCACATAGGGCCCACCCTACTCTCTTACCACCACATACTTCAGCTTCTTCCTTTCAAATGCTTCGTCAACTGCTCGAATGGAACTGTTAACTCTGAAATAAACTATCCGTTTACTTTCAGTGTACAGCACCATATCTGGCCTCAGTGTAGTTAACGCAATGCACTCTGGTACCTGCAGTTTTTTACCTACATCCACCAGCAATTTCCAATCTCCCGCTTTGCCACATCTACCAGTATTTATAGCCTGTGCCTGCCCTCGAATACGTTCCCCCTCACGGACAAACCTAATCGCTTTATTACTACAAACACTCGTCAATGCATTCACCTCCAAGCGTTTGCCGTCCAACATACACGCTAACACCCTTAGCACCTGATTATGCCTCCATGTATACCTCCCCTGCGACAAACTAACCTTACAAGCTGATAGAATATGCCTTAGCGTGCCAACCCCTGTACATAATCTACAACTAGGGTCTTCACCTACCCACTGTCCCAAGGTTTTGTGGAGTTAGAAGGACATCATAAGTTGCTCCAAGCAAAAACTTAATACGACTTGCCTCCATTGCCCACAGTTCTTGCCAAGTGGTCTTCCGCTTCTCTAAATTCTCCCAGCGAAGCCACTGGCCTTGTTTGGCCTGTGATGCTGCTGTTGCACACCGTGCCTCCTCTTCCTGATCGTGAATAAATCTAATCATCATTTGCCTTCTTTCTGGTGATGTGGCCTTACTAAAAGCTTTCCATGAATCACCTGACCCAAGGCCCACACTTCCACATTGCACTTGGCCAATCACATCCCTTAGTTCAAATGAGCTCCTGGCTACCTGCACTGCCACTCTGAGGTTCCACTTCCTTGCTACTTTTGTGACTGGTGCTGCTGATTTAACCACTGCATCCTTTGATCCTGACAAAATCATCTCACAACTCACCTTTGCACATTTAAATTCCTCAACTAAACTTGTGAGTGGCAGCTCCAGTACCCCTCTCCCATACCATGACACACTACTTAAAACACTGTGGCACCCCTAACCACTTCCTTATGGCCTTGTTCATAACCCTTTCCATCCTCTCTACTTCTGTAATCAAAACATCATAAACTGTCAATGGCCATCTAATACGAGGCAGTAAGCCAAACTGCAGACACCACAATTTCAACTTCCCTGGCAGACATGATCTATCTATGTTATTAATAGCCTTCACCAAATCAGTCTTTATTTCCCCAACTTGGTCTATGTCATTTAGTGCTGCACTATACCATCTACCTAAAATCTTCACTGGTCTCTCCAGTACTGTAGGAATCATTTCTCCTTCCATCACAAAATTTTTCCCATTCCCCTTTGACAATCGACAGACTTCTAGACTTGCTTGGTTTAACTTTCAGCCTAGCCAACCTTAGATTATCATTTAACTTCCCCAGCAACCGCCGTGTGCAAGGCACAGTAGTCATCAGGGTCGTCATGTCATCTATGTAAGCCCTGATTGGGGGAAGCAGAGTACCACCATGCAACCTCTCCCCACCTACTACCCACTTAGAAGCCCTGATTACTACCTCCATCGCCATTGTAAATGCTAATGGTGAAATCGTACAACCAGCCATTATACCTATTTCTAACCGCTGCCATGATGTAACAAATTCCCCTGTACTAAAGCAAAACTGAATATCCTCAAAATACGTTTTAACAAGCCTAGTAACCTTATCTGGCACCTGGAAAAATTCAAAAGCTTTCCACAGGAGTTTATGTAGCACTGATCCAAATGCGTTTGCTAAATCTAAGAAAACATGTAAATCTCTACCCTCTTTCTTTGCTGTCTGAATCTGATGCCAGATCATGCTGCTATGTTCCAAACATCCTGCAAAGCCAGAAACCCCTGCCTTTTGTACCGACGTATCAATTAATTTTTTCTCTTTCAAATACGCAGCAAGTCTCCGCGCTATCACACTAAAGAAAATCTTACCCTCCATATTAAGAAGACTTAAGGGCCGAAACTGATCTATACCCACAGTATCTTTCTCCTTAGGGATAAGGATACCACCTGCTCTTCTCCACTCTTTTGGAATGATCCCTTTCTTCCAAACTATGACCATCAACCTCCACAAAAACTTCAAGACCTCAGGTGCATATTTGTACACCCTATACGGCACACCATTAGGCCCTGGTGCAGAACCTGCCTTTGCATGATGCACCACACCTTGAACCTCACTCCATTTTGGTGGGCTAACATCCATATGCTGCTCTATTTCACCTAGTGGTGGAATATCTTGTGGCAACTCTAACTCCTTTGCTTCATCCTTATCTGTATACACATCACTGAAATGTTCCTCTAATTACCTTTTTCCAACTTTTAAACTCCCAGATTTCTCCTTACCAAATAAGGTCTTCACAAAATTAAAAGGATTCCTAAAGAACGTTGCCCTAGCATGTTCCTTCTTTCTCCTCAAGTTATCTGCTCTTCTCAACACTGCCAGCCTACCCTTTAGCTCTTTCTGCAATACCTCGATGCCTTCCCTTTCCTCTTCCCCATCTCGCTTCCACTGTTTCCTAAGAGCCCTTAACTCCTGTACTAGTTTATCTATTTCAACTTGCCATCTTGACTTCACAATATCTTGTCCCCTTTGCTTTTTCTGCAAACTGCCAAACATTGCCATTCCATATTCATAGATAACTTTACCTAAACTATTCATCTTCTTTTCTGCTGAGCCTTTCAAACCAGCCAAAATACCTTTCAAATAATCATTTATACACTTCCACCCTACTTTATCTACTGCAGCTGGCCATTTTACTTTAATTCTCTGCCCAATTCCTTTCTCTTTCACCCCTTGTTTCACCCTGTCCTGCTCTCCACCATTCCTCTGGTTAACATCAGATTCATCCTCCTGTACACTTGTGTTGGTATTCTCCTCAGTAGTTACAGAGGTGTTGATATCCTGTGAACTGTGGTGAGTGACCTGTCGCTGGACTTCAACCGACTGACTGACTTGAACTCCATAACAAGTACTGTTCAATGCAGGGGCCCTGTACTCCATTATCCAAGCACCTTTTCTTTCCTTGATGAATCCTCAGTCCTCTTATCGTTGTCACCTTTTCCCATCCGCACACACACACCTGTAACCTTTTTCCTTCTCCTACCACACCAGTTGCCACTATGTTTATCTCCTTTCTCGTAATCAAAGCCGTTCCATCATCTGTAGCCATGTAATCCTCCTGTGAGTCATCTTCCACCCCTGCTCTCGCAGACTCAAGGGGTATTGAATCTATATGTTTCATCGTAGCATTAATTGGTTGATCACACCATGGCTGCTGCTGCAATGGGTTGCTAGCCCATTTCAGCCCCACAAGGGTCTATTCCCCTTTGTCAGCTGTCTCTCCAAGCTGCCACAAAGTCTTTCCCCTGTTGTCAGCTGCTCTATTCACAGCAGTCACTAGGTAACCTAGATAAGTAATTACAATCATACACAAGATAATATGTAAAATATCCTATGCCAAACCATTAGAGCTTCACATAGGGCCCACCCTACTCTCTTACCACCAGCAGCCACACAAATTATATAATAAGTTTGCAGTAACATATTACAGCATCCACAAAATTTTGATCAAGTTCTTTTGCATTCATAAATTAACTGAAATGGTATTTTTTCATATTCATTACACAAAGTGACACATTTCAAGCCTTTTTCAAATTTAAATCCACAATATACTCATTTTAATGTGATGCTGTGCATTATTCATTGTTTATTTGCCTGGATCCAGATCCTAAGGATCAGTGCATTTCTCTTGGGATTACCTCAGTTGGTGTGGGGATCTCCAACTTGGTCTCTTCAGGAGCCTTGATGGCTATAACAGTCTGACCCTGAAAGGCCCCAATCTGAGAAATGTCTTCATATGTCACATAAGCTGAAGTGCAATTACAGTTAAGGACAACGCAAGACACTTACTATTAACACAACAATAATGTTGTTGAATATAAACACTCAAAAACAAATTTAATCTATATCATATAACTTCAATGTTAGTGTCAGCACTTGCTCAGATAATTCAATTCTTAGATATACAGTGAGGAAAATAAGTATTAGAACACCTTGCAAATTTGCAAGTTCTCCCACTTAGAAATCATGGAGGGGTCTGAAATTTTCATCTTAGGTGCATGTCCACTGTGAGAGACAATCTAAAAGAAAAAATCAGGAAATCTCAATGTATGATTTTTTAATAATTTATTTCTGTGTTACTGCTACAAATAAGTATTTGAACACCTGTGAAAATCAATGTTAATATTTGGTACAGTAGCCTTTACAGAGGTCAAACGTTTCCTGTAGTTTTTCACCAGGTTTGCACACATTGCAGCAGGGATTGTGGCCCATTCCTCCACACATATATTCTCCAGATCAGCCAGGTTTCTGGGCTGTCGCTTAGAAACACGGAGTTTGAGCTCCCTCCAAAGATTTTCTATAGGGTTTAGGTCTGGAGACTGGCTAGGCCACTCCAGAACCTTGATATGCTTCTTACAGAGCCACTCCTTGGTTATCCTGGCTGTGTGCTTTGGGTCATTGTCATGTTGGAAGACCCAGCCACGACCCATCTTCAATGCTCTAACTGAGGGAAAGAGGTTGTTCCCCAAAATCTTGCAATACATGGCCCTGGTCATCCTCTCCTTAATACAGTGCAGTCGTCCTGTCCCATGTGCTTCCACCCCCATACTTCACAGTAGGGATTGTGTTTTTGGGATGGTACTCATCATTCCTTGTCCTCCAAATACCGCGAGTGGAATTGAGACCAAGAAGTTCTATTGTGGTCTCATCTGACCACAGCACTTTCTCCCATGACTCCTCTGGATCATCCAAATGGTCATGGGCAAACTTAAGACGGGCCTGGACGTGTGCCGATTTAAGCAGGGGAACCTTCCTTGCCATGCATGACTTTAAACCATGATGTCTTAGTGTATTAGCCACAGTAACCTTGGAAACAGTGGTGCCAGCTCTCTTCAGGTCATTGACCAGCTCCTCCCATGTAGTTCTGAGCTGATTCCTCACCTTTCTTAGGATCAATGATACACCGCGAGGTGAGATCATGCATGGAGCCCCAGTCAGACGGATTGACAGTCATGTTTAGCTTCTTCCATTTTCTAATAATTGCTCCAACAGTTGATCTTTTTTTCACCAAGCTGCTTGGCAATTGCCCCGAAGCCCTTTCCAGCCTTGTGGAGGTTTGCAATCTTGTCTCTGGTGTCTTTGGACAGCTCTTTGGTTTTAGCCATGTTAGTAGTTGGGAGTCTTACTGATTGTGTGTGGTAGGCAGGTGTCTTTATGCAGCTAAAGACCTCAAATAGGTGCTTCTAATTTAGAATAATAAGTGGAGTGGAGGTGGACTTTTTAGAGGCAACTAACAGGTCTTTGAGGGCCAGAATGTTTGCTGATTGGCAGGTGTTCAAATACTTATTTGCAACAGTAACACACAAATAAATTATTTTTAAAATCATACATTGTGATTTCTGGATTTTTTTTCTTTTAGTTTATGTCTCTCACGGTGGACATGCACCTAAGATGAAAATTTCAGACCCCTCCATAATTTCTAAGTGGGAGAACTTGCAAATTCACAGTGTGTTCAAATACTTATTTTCCTCACTGTATACACACATGCATATAATAGTGTATCTACAAAATAGTATGTCATTAAAAAGTTCATTTTTGTTCATTATTTTATAAAGGTAAACAGTTATATTCATTAAAGTGACATTTCACACTTTTTTAAACTTTTGCTCAGTATGGCTTACAGCTCATTACAAATCATGTATCTGAAAATTATTTGAATATTTCACTACAGAGTGTCATTTCTTAAAATGTTGGCTGTTTACACTGAGCTGTATCAAAGCACATTAATGGAAAATTATCCAGAAGGGAAAAATGTTGTATGAAAAGGTGCAGAAGCAACAGGGATGACTGCAACCTTGAGAGGATAGTTGAGGCTGGTTTTACTGCATCAAGAGTTATCACACACAGATGTTTCCAGGTCAACAGCTGCCAAATTCCTAATTTCGAGACAACACTAACTACTGGTCTAAGGAGAAAAAGAACTGCACTGTTGTTCAGTGGTCCATCTCCTCTTTTCAGATAAAAGTAACTTTTGCTTTTCATTTGGAACTGTTGATACATTTTTGGAAATCGCCTTGGACTCATGATGTCAAAATGTAAACAGCATGAAGAGGAGGACTGTTTAAATACCAATTCTAATTGAACCAGGAAATGTATTGGTTGATTCATGGATCAAACACTTGTGAATTTTGCTGTTAGCTCCTTGTCATGAACAGAAAGTTGTGCAAAAAGTACTGAAACAGTTGGACATGTGCATTCAAAAGTTTAGAGAAGGTCAGATTACGTTCACCTGTAAAGGTTAGCGTGCACTTTAGGTTGATCCTGAAATTTCACCTGAAAGCCAAATATCCCTAAGTTTTGTAAGTAGTGTAATATACAATTATTATAATAGAATCTATTTTTTAGATGCCCTAGTACATACATAAACACACACAAACACACACACACACACACACACACAATATGTGATTGTTTTTCAGAATACAGAAAAGTGAACTGTATATATCAAAAAGACATTTCAATGCATATCAGTGCAATGGTTTGACAAAAAAAAAAAAAAAAAAAAAAA
>BRDA01012070.1:0-10520 GCA_036984385.1 Crenuchus spilurus
GAAGAATGTAAAATATAAACATATTCTGGTTTGTTTAACACTGTTTTGTTCATTAAATAATTCCATAGTTTTGAACTTTTTACTGGCAATGCATGTGTATATATATATATATATATATATACACAAATCTGCATAATAAGACATTCTTGCTGTAAGGAGGTGCATTATCATGCATCATCATGCCAACAGCCAGTTCATCACTGTCTCTTCATTGAGAGTGTACACAATTGTAATGGATGTTAATGGATGATTTTTAATAATAATAATAATAATAATAATAATAATACATTTTATTTGTAACGCACTTTACATTTGAAAACAAACCTCAAAGTGCTACAGAGTAAAATCACCGATAAAACACATAGAACCAACAATTTCTTTAAGAATGGTAAAATCTACTTTACTTTCTGGCCTTTGTAGTTAACTACCCAAGTAGTTAAAGTTTAATCAAGTTATCATGACAGACCTACACAGTCGTGTGTGTGTTGGTCTGTGGGTTAAGACCAATTCTGTGCTAGTTACACCCACTGGCAGCTCTGGGGAATTAGAGCAGTTAAAAGTGTCTGTTTCAAGGAAGCTGACGCACAGCCACTCAGACAAGCTTTCATGCTGTTGCCATTCATTGACCTCATGAGGGAACACTGTGTGTTTTTGGTCAACACGTAATGGGCTGGCCATGATGACAGAGAAAACAGCAGCACTCCCAGGGCACTGACCACCCCCTCAAAAACACTATTAAACTAATAATTGCGTTGTTTGACGCATATCTCTAATTACCTGACAGTGTAGATCACACCCTGCTGTGAAAGTGTGCATGTGCAGGTGGAGTGGTATCATGTGATATAATCAACCATCACTCTCTTATAATACAATATTAATAAAACACATAAATATTACAAAATATGAGTATATAGAGAGCAGTTTTTCACATTACTCAACACTAACAAGCACTGTCACTGAATTAATTGAATGTAATTAATTAATTAAATAATTAACTGATATATTGACACTACCAAAAAATTGTTGCAGTTTTTTTTAGTAATCATATAATAATATTTTTGATATATTAAACATTTATTAATACAGAGCTTATATACCAAATGGCAATAATATTTTTTATATTAATATATTTTAATGTTTTTATTTATAATGGAAACAAAAATACATCAAATAATTTTGTAGTTTTGTATAATTTAAACTTATTATATCTTCTCAAATTCTCATCAAAACATCTTTAAGCCATTTGAAATTAAGAATTTACTTTTCTCAAGTTTAGATTTTTTTCCCCAGCTTCCTATAAATGATTTAAATCCTACAAAGCTGGACTGTAGACTGTAATTGCACATATTTTCAACAAAATTAATTATATACAGAGGTGTCAAGTAATAAAGTACTTATACATATATGCAGCTGAAACTGGTATCCAGTACATCCCAAAAATGTCAACATTACCATTTTAATATAACATTATAGAAATTATAGCTTTTTTATATTATATATTTTGGGGGGTGGGGTAGTGCACTATATGCCCCTGTGGCACAGCCTAAGTTTTGGCATTTATTTTCCTTACATTTCTTTTACTTTTATACTTTATGTAGTTTTAAAACCAGTACTTTTGTACTTCTACTTGAGTAAAAAGCTTAAGTTGATGCTTCAACTTCTATAAAAGTATTTTTAAACCCTAGTATCTATACTTCTACCTGAGTAATGAATGTGAATACTTTGATTATATATCCCTGAACATAACAAATGTACATTTGAGAGCATTAAGGTACTCACAGGGAAGAGGACGATGGGAACAGTCAGTGTTACAGCGGTCAGCACAGCCAGGCGCACCAGCAGCAGCATAGTATCAAACTTATACACCTTAATGAAGGTGTGCAGCAACTCTGCCTCCACATTATCTGTGTGTCAGAGTGTGTATGAAAGTGAGAAAAGCAAGACTTTCTATAAAACCAATATTACTCATTATATATTAGTCAAACAAAAATATGCATCTCAATTTCATTTGTTAATCTAGTGTGACTTCATTAGAAATGGATTGTCTGTTTGTGGTGTATAGCAGAAGGACGTAATACATGTGCGTTTGTGAAATTGCAGGTAAGAAACGTACCATAGAATGTGAGATAACCAAACAATGCTGAAAGCATGTACATCACGAGCATAGCCAAAATCGACAGATTAGACACCCTCTGCATCTTCTTCCGAGACCGGCTGAAGAAATAAAACACAAACACTGTAAGTGAAGAGATGCAGGGCGTGAGGTATGCGTAAGTGAAATTAACCTTTGATTTAATAAGGCTGCACATATACCACAGTTCTGTTATCGCTGTTTATTGTTACATTTTAAAATAGAGGACAGAAAAAAGAGGAAAGAAAAATATTTGTTTATCAAGATTCTGTGAGGTAAAGAAGTATAAGACACTCAGTTGCTATAACATTAGACTGTGAGTATCAGTCATAACAGTCAGGGAACATCATTTCCCAATACCTGCTTATTATACAGACAGTAAACACAAATATACAGATTTCTCAGATGTTGTTTGCTGGTGTAAACTGTGAGTCTTTCATTAAACATCACTCACAGCTGATTAGAGGTTCATTCATATTCATATATCTGTTCTTTTCAGCTCTTCACTCAGTGAATCTGCTGGTAGAAGTGGATTCACTTTTGGTACTAAAACAACTTCTTTATACTTGCTTTCAGTCGAGCTGTAAATATATTACAAGTCCAGCTGTTTCACTGTACTGATGTTGTTGCTAGGTTACATGTATGTGGTGGAGTAATACTTAAAAAGCTTTGGTCACAGTGCTGTTATTGTGCGATATCAGCACTCTAGAATGTCTTAGTCAATCACACTGCAGGTTTGGAACTATGTACTGAGCTGCACATCTCCACTTAGGCTTGTACATCACTTTTGTACATAAGAGAAAAAAGTGGATAAAAGTTGAAAGCTTTTGTTGTACTCACTCCTTCAGTTCACTGTATATGGGCAGGACTTCAGGGTGACACACAAAAGCAAAGGCCAGAATAGGAATAGTGTACGCAGTCTGGAAAAAAAAAATCAGAAGAGAAACAGTGAACATGTATTTCAGATTGTATATGAAATGAAATCCACCTTTAGTAAATAAACCAACTTAAATACACAAACATATCCCTAAACAAATAATATCTTATGTAAATAATACTTCTTAAACACTTCCTAACCCTAACCTACACACACACACGCACACACGCACACAAAGATAATCATATACCTGTGAGTTGAACACAAAGTACTTGGGTTTGCACATGTCCTCATCGTCATCTGGGATGTAGTGGACCCCAGTGCTGTGAGTCACAGCATTTGAGTTTGGATCCAGGTGAACACTGTTCATGTCTGCTCTGGAAAAGCCCATATGAGCAGAGCTGTTATGGAGCGCATAGTGATCCAATATCTCCGAGTTATTCAGGCTGAGACTAGACGAGTAGTTCAAGTGTGGAAGTGGACAAGGAACCTGAGTCTTCTTATAAATCAACTGAGAGAGATTGAGAGAGAGAGAGAGAGAGAGAGAGAGAGAGAGAGAGAGAGAGAGAGAGAGAGAGAGAGAGAGAGAGAGAGAGAGAGAGAGATTGTATATAACTGTGGTTGAGGGTTGATACCTGTACACTTGAGAAAGACACATTAACACATTAGTTTTGCAGCAGTTATTGAATTAGTTTTAGTAGTTTTCACAAACATTTTCCAAAGAGGAACACATTCTGGACTTTTCCTGGTCTTCCCCCTCCCTAGAAGATGTTTATGGTCTCATCCACACCTGATTGGCCTGATCTAGCTAAGGCCCATCCTGGTCTTGCTGACAGTATGCAAGTATCTACACTCCTGTGCTTATGTCTGGTTGAACGGGCTGAAGTTCTGCCTTGGTAACGCCTACACTATGACATTAGTGACTCTCATTGGCAGATGTGTTCATCACTCAGCGTTTCCCACTCCCTGGATTCATTCACCACACCTGACTCATTCATGAACTGAAGATACTGTGAATTAGGATTTCGTTCCACTCCAGCTCCTTGATCTAAATGGCCTTGTTCTCCCTTTGTGTCTGTGAGTCACATGTATTTATAGTGTACTTGTCTTCCTATACTATAGTACAAGCCCTTTGACTAGACTAAGACATTACAATACAGGACAAATGTAATAATGGTCAGTACATGGTATTGAGTGATTGTCTAATGGGAAGCAAGATTCCAGCCTAGAGTGTTATATGTGATGTGCAATTGTGGAAATATTGCAATGTGTGCATTAAAGAGTCTGACAGCCTGAGGGATGAAACTGTTGGACAGGTGATGATGTCTATAATGTGATGATGGCTATGAGATGGCTCAATTACCTTCAAATTTCTCACAGTTTCTCTCCAATTTGTCTCCCAGAGATTGTGGTCTAGTTTTGGCCCTGATTTATTTTATCTCTATATGTTAACCTGACATAATGTTGTCACTCCTATTGTTGGCAGTGAGATCTAATGAAGCCCAGGAGTCTGGTGCATGAACAACACATTTACCTGAAGTAACACTTAAATGATTATGCCCATCAAACTCCATTCTTACATCAGAGTTCAGTTTCAGACTTGATTAAAACTCTTGTGGATGAAGTTGTTAATAGAGTTGGACAGCTGACTGATTCTGAATACTCAAATGAAGCAAATTTAGGACTAAAAATGCTCTGGAGCATAACTAACTATTCAGTCATGCTCCTCTTCTCGTTTCGCACCGATAATTTCACAAATTAGACCCCGTGGCTAAAAGCAAAGCTCTCATCCTCTGTGCTGGAACATTTTCAAGCTAAAACACTTACCACCCCCAGAAAGAAGACCATACATGAAAGAGAGAAGCCACTGGTGTACCCCAGGTAACCTACATAACAAGAGTAGAATAAACATAAGACAAATACATGCATACAACCAATCAACAACACTCAAAATTAAGTCAAATGGAAGGCTTACCAAGGTTTTTGAGCAGGCACAGGGGTAAGATGATTCCAAAAGACACAAACACCACCAGGTAATTGCCATTCATGTACCACTCACTGCAGACAAGCATTGGGTAAAGACATCAACAGTGCAATCTCTCAAAAATACCAATCACACTATCAATACAATATTTTAAATTGTATTATTTTATTCAATAAAAACAAGCTCTGACATGGATCAGTTACTACAGCTGTTTTAGCTGTTCTGAAACAAGTGATACAGCTGTCATGTCTACATGGGCTCTATCAATAGAGCAAGAAACTGGTGATATGATATGCATTATGATACAATGGTTATGATTCATTATACTACAATAATGTAACAAGATAATATACAGTGGAACCTCAGTTATCATTTGCCCTGATTATTGAACAATTTGGTTGTCGTCAACTTTTTTCAGGGAAATTTTGTCCCAGTTATCATTCATCTGCCCAGTTTTCATCAGCACCCCCACGACTTGCTGCTAATTTTGCGAAAACAAAGCATCCACCCATGTGCTCATCGTTCATTCTGGCTTTGTTTCTCACTGTTGATAACACTCAAAACTAACTAAAACACGTCACATTAAAGTGACAGCGAACGCATTACCGCCTGAAAACAGCTGCGAAGACAAGTAGTGTACAGAACAAAGGCAGGGCTGGACCACACCGGCACGCTCTAACACTGCTCTAACACCCTTACACTGCTTATTTACATTGGAGTGGAAGAGGCTCATGACTTACAATAGATTACAATCCTGTGGTTATGGGTTTAAACACAACACAAAATAAACCACTTTCTTCTACCAATCATTACATGTAAACTGTTCATTAAAAGCAATTCTGTGTTGTTGAGAATTGATACAGAATTGATACTATCAATATTTCTTTACACCGCTAACCAATAGGCATTATTTAGGCTGCAAATGAAGGAGGTAGGTTTGCATTACTGTTAGGAATGTCTGATTTTATCTTCATCACTTTCTAAAACTGTCAACTGTTGAAAAGCTGGTATAAAATAGCCTGCTGCACAAAACAAGTCCCAACACTTTCTAAACAAGACCATGTGCCTCTGGTCATTCCTTAAAATGCAGGATGCCCTGGTGGTGACACAGTGCTGTGACAATAAAAAAGAACAGTTCTGTTGCTGTGTATGCTGAGGTAATTGAGATAACAGCTGAATGCCCTGCTTTAGGAGAATGCAGTGTGTCATAGTCACCTGATAAGAGGCTATCAGACAAACCTAATTAGTAACCATGTTATGTGGGGAAAGTTATCAAATTGTAACTGGAAACAATATAATTGTCTTACAAGAGTTGTTGGCTACTTTACAATTGAAATCCAACCTTACTGTGATGATGCCTACATCTGTGCCCATAACAGGATGTCCCCAGCACTTCAAAACAAAGTTACATCTCCGACACTGTTTATTCCTGAGTCTTATTTCATTTAATGAACCATGTGATCTCACCACTTGCTGGCACACAAAACAAATATGCTGATTTCTTCAATATGCTGCCATACATACTCACATACTTACCCAGAGTTCTCCTCTAGTCCTGTAAAGGTCCGGATGACTTCCGGCAGCTCATATTTCACTATAAACAGGTAGCTGGACATAGCTGAAAAGAAACAAACATGCATCAACCAACCCACTGTCTGAACAAATGTATTACAATATTTACAGCAAGGGTCAGGTTAACCACAGCATTTTCTATGAGCTAGTCAGTACAGCACATAGAACATCTTTTTGTAGTCTTTCTCAAGACGAATGGGCCAACAGAAATGCTCAAAAGTAGTTTAAAGTTTTCTGTAATGTTCCTGTAAAAGTTGGAGTTCCTGTAGCAGTAGTAGTACACAGTAAATCTGCCAGTGTTAAATCAACACTATAAGAGTTAAATCAACACTGAGGGTGTCAAAATGTAACACTCTCAGTGTTAATTTAACTCTAATAGTGTTGATTTAACACTGGCAGATTTACTGTGTAGTGTTTTATGTATGTTAATGTGTTGGTTAAACCCTTTCCAAAGATCTCCTCATGCGCAGCATTATCCTATTTTGCTCCTCATGCTTTACCTGGTTTGGTTAATGCATACACTTCATTATGTTACATTACTTATGTTGTTGGTGAATTTATCAAATACACACGCTAGATGAGGAGCATTAAGGAGAACATCCAGAACCAACATTTCTTCTTCAAGCCAGACCACCACTACGTTTATGAAAGTAAGAAGTTATAATCACTTTTCAGTGTATTTGCACTTTTAACTTCTAACCTGACTGTTAACCAATTAACCAGACATTACACAGATGGCTATTGTTTTGCTAACTTACATCATTTAAAGTCAACAATAATTTTTTACGGTTTATGTTCATCTGCATTTATTCTAATGAAATATACATTTTTTGCAGTTTTTACATACACAGGCTACCTTATTGCAATAATGAATTAATTTAGACTTTTGTGGAGTACTGTACATTCATACACACTCACACACACAAACATTTGAATGAGAGTAAACAATACTCCCACGGCTGTAGTTCTTCTCCTCACCTCCTATGTTCTGCATAATAATGGATCCAAAAGCTGCCATTTTCCCTGGCCAGCCAAATGCCCGTTCACCCAGTTTTTCATAGATGAGAGAGCCTGAAAGTGACAGAAAAAATAATAGGATAATAACATATACATACAATATTTTTTATCTTTTATATATTAAACAGTCTCGCATAAAAATATAAACAGTTCATTTTTGTTAAACATTTCATTCAAAAAGTTAAACTGTCACTTTAGATTCAGCAAAAGGGGACAAATCTAGAATCTCAAATTATTAGAATATTTCATTTTAAGTTACTTTACAAACAGCACCATGTATAACCCCAATTCAAAAAGTTGACGTTGTGTAAAATGTAAATAAATGTAAATAAAAAACAAAATGCAATGATATGCAAATCTCAAAGACCCATTTATTATTATTATTATTATTATTATTATTATTATTAATAATAATAATAATAATAATAATAATAATAATATATTTTCATTCTCAATAAAACAGAACTCACATAAGATGTTGAAAGTGAGACACTTTACCATTTCATGAAAAATATGAACTTTTTTAGAAGTTGATGGCAGCAACAAATCTCAAAAAAGTTGACAACAGTCTGATGTCTGATGTATGGCTTTCAACATCTGATATGTCTTCTATGTTCTACTGTGAATAAAATATGGCTCTATGAGATTTGCAAATTTTGCATTCTGTTTTTAATTACATTGATTTATATTTTACACAGCATGCCAACTTTTTGGGACTTGGCATTGTAAAATATATGACCATTTATCTTTTTGAATTAAATTATGAACACAAATGATCATTCCAATTTTAGTAAGTGTGTAAGTCTGTCTGTGTATGAAATGCTCACCTCCTTCTTTAGCTGTTACCAGCAGGAGATGAATAGAGTACAGTGACAGAACAGCCACACCAACAAGGAGAATCCTGTAAAACCACAACAGTAACATGACACACGGGCTGACGTTCAGTTCCACAATG
This sequence comes from Crenuchus spilurus, assembly GCA_036984385.1. Taxonomy (NCBI): domain Eukaryota; kingdom Metazoa; phylum Chordata; class Actinopteri; order Characiformes; family Crenuchidae; genus Crenuchus; species Crenuchus spilurus. The sequence continues at coordinate 8,537 of BRDA01012070.1, forward strand.
AATTTACTTTCAAATTACTTTCAATACTTGTGACTGTGACTCATTTTCATTCTTTCAAGTTTATAAGCTCTGCTGAAAGGCAATTTAAAGAGTTTTAACACCACTGAAGGCACAAAAACAAATCCTCTTCACTTTCTGTAAAGTGCAGTCCGAGGCAACGTCTTATTATAACCATATGTTAAGTAATGAGCTATTTAGCTGGCTGTGGAATGAAGGTTTATTTTTGAAGTAGTATATATGCACATTTCCCACAGACAAGGCCATCAATCTCTCAGCATTCATTCTAACTTCATCCTCATACTGTACGACGTAGACCTGGCACAACAAGACCCATCAATCAGTAGCAGCAGGACCCAGTTTGCCTTCATGTTTAACAGCTGGTTAAAGAGTGAGTGAGATTGTACATGAATGACAACCACAATAAAAAAAATCATTAGAAACCACTGTCTGATTTCAATAAAAGAAGAGATGGGGCCATATTTTTCCCCTCAAACTAAATACATTTAAGAGCACAGATATTAGATTCAACATTTGCCAATGTGATTTGCAGATAATGGAATTTGACCTCAGTATTTAACCCATTTATGCAGTTAACCACACACACACACAAGTGAACACACTAGGCTGTGAGAACATGTGCTCGAAGTGGTGGGCAACCCAAACTGCCTGGGGAGCATTTGGGGGTTAGGTTCCTTTTCAGTCATGACCTGCCTGGGAATCGAACCGACAACCTTCTGGTCACAAAACCAGATCCCTAATCACCAGGCCACGGCTGCCCCAATATGAATCATTGGGTACTCAGGTAGTTGGCTAGTTGCTAGGCCAAACAGTGTTGTCTTACCAAGTCTGTTAATGTATAAATCCATTTAACAAGCTGGCATCACAGTCAACTGATTCCAGCCCGAAGAAACCGACAAGCTCGGAGTGAAGAAAAATAAACCTCACTCTGAATTTTAACATTACACCTCTAGAAAAGAGAGGGGGGTGTAAAGGGAATCCTCAGAATTAGGTGTATCTCCTGATGGAGTTACTGGACACCAGCCACCCCTGTGCCAGCTGAACAGAAATAGCTGCCTGACGCATGCAGGAGTTGAAGAGTGATGGAGACAGTGTTGAACACTGACCCCTTTACTGGTCAGGTGAGAGCTGCACTGACTGCTGATGAAGGTTTGCCCTTCATCCTCACACTATTGGGAGAATATAAGCTCAGTGGTCCAGCTGCTCAGTGTCAGTCAGAGCAGCTCAAGGCCATGGCAACAAGTGAAGAAAAAGACAGCCTTCATCTCTTCCTCTGCCATTTTACTCAAATTCTCTCTCAAACTGCTGATCAGCTAAAGCCTTCCATATAATACTTAACAGGATCATACGTACTGACTGAGACCTGATCTTAGATCAGTGTTTTTACTTTTAGATGCTTGGTCAAATCGGCCCTCTCTCTCTCAGTCTCCATATCTCTCGCTCACTCTCATTCACTCCATTCCCTGGGGACAGTGAGGGTTCAGAGGAAGAGGCCAGTGACGAGGGGTTCCTCTGTCAAAAATAGCTCTAGCGTCTGTCTCAGCTATGTTACATATATACAGAGTAACTGGAATACGTCCACTCCAGTGCTGGAGACCCCCCACTGCTGCACTGACGCCCCATCCTCATATTACATACTGTACCCTACAGCCACAAGTACTCCCTGAGGAGTGTACTTACATAAAGAGGACAATGCCGGTGTTGGCCATAGCAAAAGACAGGCCCAGGATACCACTGCCCATGATGGCGTTACTGAGGTTAAAAACGGAAAAACCAAACGAGGCATGACCAGGGTGCTGTGGGAGCGAGGGAGAGAGAGGGAGGGAGAGAGAGAGAGAGAGAGAGAGAAAGAGAGAAAGAGAAAGAGAGAAAGAGAGAGAGAGAAAGAGAGAGAGAGAAAGAGAGAGAGAAAGAGAGAGAGAAAGACAGAGACAGAGAGAAAGAGAGAGAGAGAGAGAAAGAGAGA
>BRDA01012070.1:10620-21105 GCA_036984385.1 Crenuchus spilurus
CAGCAACTATGTTTCATTTCCAAAATGCTGTATATTCATTTATAAAATTAATTTATAAAAAATGGGTTTTAGGTATAATAAATTATTTTTCTAGCCGACATATTTTGTAAAAAATGCATTTGTATTTATCTAATAGTGATACTAATCATAGCATTTCTGTATGTCCACTCTTAACTACACAAATCCATGAATGTGGGGCTTAATACAGAACCAAATCATTCATTTGAATTGTACTTTAGTCACAATGTGAACACACATATATTCCACATTTATAATAGTAAATGGTATTCTATGGTATTTTATGGTATTCTTACATATTCTTCTTCATATTTCTTTTTTATTCCATTTTCAAGAAACTTCTGGCTCTCTGCATCGTCTTCACCCATATACGGCCTACACAAATGAGATTAAGAGCAGGTTATTATGGGAGACAGGTGAGAACTAACACAGTTTGTTTGAAAATGATCACAGTGTTTGCAGTGAGAGATCCATTTACCAGGTAAATCAATTACACACAGTCAAGTGTCATTAGACCTTCATAACTTTACAAAATGACCAATAAAATTCTGGTTCTGATTCTGGAATGAACCACTTCTGATGTTTTGTGTATTTATGTTCATGTCTGTCTTTGTGCATTTTTCCTCCCAGAAAGTAATAAGTAATCAGATTTTTTGGTAACAGCCGTAAAACTGGGGCGGCACGGTGGCTTAGTGGTTAGCACGTTCGCCTCTCAGCGCTGAGGTCTTGGGTTTGAGTCCCCATCTGAGCGGAGTTTCCATGTTCTCTCCGTGTCTGCATGGGTTTCCTCTGGGGACTCCGGTTTCCTCCCACAGTCCAAAAACATGGAGGTCAGGTAGATTGGGTGCTCTGAAATTGTCCATAGGTATGTGTGTGTGTGTGTGACCCAGCGATGGATTGGCGCCCTGTCCTGGGCTTAGTTGTATAGTGTAATGCCCTGCACTGCGCCCAGTGAGGGGGTAGGGAACTAACTGCGACCCTGATAAGGATTAAGTGGGTGTGATAATGGATGGATGGATGAACACTAAAACTGTTGTTTACATTATGATTTAAATGTTGTGTTATCCTCACAGCTTCTGTAAAGAACCAAACTGCTGAGAATGGCAGTGGAAGGACAGCCAAAAGTGCTCATGACCTGCTCACTGAAGTCAGGAGCAATAACATAGCATCACAGCTGTGCACGTGTTTGTGTCCATAAAGTAGATTTCCGTCTTCTCAGAGTGTTTAACAATGCCTGTAACGTTTAAAATAAAAGTTATATGTCCTCGGTGTGCTATTATATATAGTACACATAATTTGATCCATGTTTGCGACTGGAAGACAAACGTCTGTAACAGCACAAATGCTCGCAGCCAGTCCATACACTCAGCCATTGTCTCGCTTTGTGTTTACTGCCGCTGTGCAGCTCTCTCTGTTGATGACGTATGCTGTGACGCATCCTTGGTTCCATTGAAACTGTTGGAAATGTGGGCTGGTTCACTGGAAAACACCAAGGTTCTTATAAGTACTAACAGAACCAGTTCAAGAACCAGAGCTCTTTTGGTGGAAAAGTGTTGACACGGTTGTGTAAAAAGGTACTGAATTAAGTCGACCTAAAGTGGTGTTGGAAGCAGGTGTGTGTGTCAGTGTCCTGAGCTGCTGACCTGTTCATAGGGGTCTTTTCTAAATCAGTGTTCGTGGAGTAGTCCATGCTGTCATCATCTGCTTCGGTGCTCACTGGCTTCAGCTCCATCCGGTCCATGGCACGTAAGAAGAGAGAAGAATACACAGGCAGGGAAGAACCTAGGACAGAGTCTTCGTCTTAGTCAGATGAGGGGAAACGCTGACTGCAAATAAAAGATAAGAGATCACGGTCAGGACAGCTACAAGGACAATTCTCCTAAAACGTTTACAGAGAAACAGCATAAACAAGACTGATGCATGGACAAAAGTCAACAAACTAGATAAGGCACATATAGACAAACAGCCAATGGATCAAAACACAGCTTGTGTGCACATGGTGAAGGACAAAATCTAGGCCAAAATCATCAAAGCAGTTTATTTGAGACTCTTTACAATAAACATATATATTGGGGCTGCATAGTACAAGTAAAAATGTTACAATTCTGTAACATCACATTAAAAACATACTGTAGTCTTAAGACATTATTAAACAACAGCCTGCGCTATTTTAAAAAAAAATATCACTATTGTACAGACCTATAATCTCATGGGCTTTACTTTTTTTTTATTCCACCATAATTGAACCCCCCCACACACACACCCACCCCATGATATTCATACAATTTAAAAAGCTAAGAATTACAATAACATTTATATACAGTGGAACCTCAGTTATCATCTGTCCTGGTTATCATACAATTTGGTTATTGTTGATTTGTTCTGGGAAAATTTTGTCTCAGTTATCGTTCATCCACCCGGTTTTCATCGGGGTGTATACATGACTTACTACTAATTTCACAAAAACAAAGCATCCATCCACACGTTCATTGTTCATTCTGGCTTTGTTTGTTTTTGAGTGAGCATCACCCCACATGTTGATCCATTGTTTTTCTAGTGTTTGTTTTTTGTGCTTGTTTATGGAGTGGGCCAGAAACAGACCTCTCTGGACACATTTCCATACGCCAATAAGAATCTTCAGTAAAAGTAAGAGTGATGTTAAATGTTCATTTATCCATTTCATTAGTGTTTTGTATTTGCACAGTTTTAGAGTGTGCCAGTTTGGTCTTGCTGGCAACCTTTGGTTTGTACACCCATTTTCAGGGTTTTTGGCCGACATTTATTTTGCACTCGTTTTCAGGCGGTACTGCTGTGCGCCGTCGCTTTAGTTTGATGTGTAGCACTCCTAGTAGCTCTTTTGTTTGGGTGTCTCTCGAGTTTTTTTTTTCTCAAAGCTCTTTAGCTTCTGTCTGCTCTGTGCTTTGTTCCAATCATAAGTTTGGATACAGTCCTGTGACAGTTTTCTGTACGTAAAACTATAATTATTCTATATCAAATGTATTTTTACATATTTTGGAGTGTGTGGAACAGATGAATTGGATTTACATTATTTCTTGGAAATATAGCTTCAGTTATCGCTCATTTCAGTTATCATCAGACACTTTAGAACAGATTAATGATGGTTTAATGATGGAGGTTCCACTGTACTCTCCTATTACAGTTTCCCTGCTAAGCACAGAGCATATTCTTATAACTTACATTCATAATCACAATTATAATCAGGGCTAAAGCATCATAGCAAAAAGCAATACTCTCTCTACCACTACAAAGCTTTTAGCACACTGGGCCCTGTGCAGTAAACATTAAGAGTGTTAGTAATAATTTTGTAATTGAAATGGTATACAATAAAAGAGCTTCAATAAGTCTTTCCATGTAATATATAGTACATTTAGAGGTAACACTTTATAATAACTTTCATTAAAAGCTCATTAACTAATGATTAATAACTGAACAAATCATTAGTGCATGAGAATTTCATTAACAGATGATTTACTACTGATTTACTAATGATTTGTTAACATTTGCAAAAATGAATACAATCATTAGTAACTACATGAACTGTCATTTATAAACATTTGTTCATGTTCAAATTCTCATGAACTAATGATTTGTTCACAGTTATTAATCATTAATTAATGGCTTATTAATGAAAGTTATTATAAAGTGTTACCCATTTAGAATTTTACTGATTTCAATGTGCATGTCAGTATATCTTAAAAATAGTAATATATCTAAAAACAATAACAGTTCCTCAGTTTCATGATGACAAATGTTGACACCATCCTTTCTTTACCAGGCAAAAATAGTTTCACAACAGCTTCTTTCACAAGACAGGATAAACTGTCCTAACAAGACAACAAAATGCAAACCACACATTATAAGCTCATTTATTAGGGTTCTGCTTCATAATATAATTTTGAATTTTTTTACTCTGTGCTTCTTGAGAATATTTTTGAAGAATTAAGAATGTAAAGAGGCCTGTATACCTAGACCACAGCACATCTATCTTTAAGCTAGTAAAGCTTAAAGAGTAATGCAGGTGACTGGTGACTCAATTCAACACAAGTCATATCAACATTTGGTTACCATACAAAACCAACTACGACCAAGACAGAGACATTTGTGGGGCTTCTGAAAAGAACAAATTGCTCCAAAAATGTTCAGGACCACAATATCAATTTTAGGTCAACCTGGCCAACTGATCATCAAATTAGATTTCCAAAACCTTGTGTGCTGGAGAACGTACTGCCATCATTTACATTAACTGTCAACACATTCATGCCTCACCTGATCACGAGTTAAGTAATCTAAAAGACACAACTGTACATGATCTCTTGAATCAAGTAAATTCAATAATTCCAGCAATAATTCCATTAATGTTTCCAGTAAAAGATATTTAGAGCCGTGTGTAGATGGAACACTGTTGGCTGATCAGGAAGAGCTCCAGTGAGGAGAACATACGTTATGTAACACTTTACATAGCAGCAAAAAATCCAACACTGCCAAACCACTCGTACACAAAATTACCCACAATTCTCCTTCTCACACAAAGACCTCTTTGATAGGTTTAATGGTTTAATGAGCATGGCCAGAATTGTTCCAGACCCAAAGATACACGTTCATGGAAAGCCTAAAAATGTTCCTCCACTGCGTCTCACTTGGTCTACACAAGGGACAAGCATTAAGTGTCAAACGAAAGAGCCACTGAACACCGAGCGAGATAGAATCTGATACTTAAACACTGTCTTCATACACCATAACTTCTAACTTCACTCATTTCCTGTTTCATGCTTATTTATTCTGTCTAGCAGCAGATTAATATCAAAGGCTTCTCATGGCAAGTCTTGTTGAAATTATGCTTTTTTTGAGTAAGTAGAAAGTAGTGATGAATACTTTTTAGTGTATATGAAGCAGGGGTTTAAACTTATACGACTGGTATTTGCCAGTCAAAGTGAAGCCTGTTAAACCAGCCCTGCCAGCAAGAATGATATGGATGAATAGTTGTAACCTGCACAAAGGCATTCATCACCTTAACCCTACAACAGCACAACCCAGTCAAAATAATGCACAGTCATTACACTTTAATTATTCCAAACTGGATTCTAAACATATTTTACATTATGATAGTCTACTAGTGCATCTCCACAAAATACATCATGAAAAAGTGTGTGCATGCCTTTTTGGTTTTAATGCTGATAAAAACAAAAATTAAATATTCTATTGATATACTGATAAGTCATACTCATCTTGGTTAATCTTAATCTTAATCTTAATAAATCATTCTTATCAACAATAAAACAAACAGGTCTGGAACTTTATGTAATGAATTTCATATTACATTTTGCTTTTTAGAATTACAACATTGAACATTTTTACGCTGTACGTTTCTTACTATATAACTATGCCTCAGAGAAAAAGAAAGAAATCGTAGCAGCAAAATGTTAGTGTTACATGATAAAAGTCACTGCTGAAGTTTAGTGAGTGTCACTCTAATAAGCCATTTAACAACTCTTATTCTCGTCTACGGCTCCAACCACACTTTGCATTTTCCTCTCTTGCTGCCGCTGTGAGAAATGAATGGCAGCTGAGTGAGGCTAGTGCCCTTTACAGCAGGAAAAAAAGAATATTCAAAGTGTACTTAACTAAGACTAATATCCCAGGATCACGGTCACCTTTGACAACAACCACAAGGCCACTAATTCCTCTCAGGGGACAACATATATGTATTCAAGTAACAAACACAGCTGCATATACAAAGTCACTAACACGAAACCTGCAAATCACCAACAAGAAAATAACTTGAATGTGCCAAACTAAAACTGGTAGGATTTGAATATGGCTGATTATGGTCTAAATGAATCAGTTCAATCACATTTGAGTACTCACAGTCAGGCTATAGGGATCTGTGATGACAGCAAGAGGTTGAAGAGTCTAAAAATCTGCAGGTGAGTGGCATTATTAAGAGCAGAGGGAGGGCCCGCTCCAGCCAATCAGAACACTCCCCCACCCAACCTACTCCTCTCCACCTGCGTCATTAGACTAAGAGAAAACACAGGATCCTAATAGCACAATCAAGATAACGTACATTGCATCAGCTGCTGTTTGTTCTGATCTTCTGGGATGAGAGGGATGGCTATCTTTTTGGGGATATTTGGCCCCAGTGACAACAAAATCATGAGCTAATACGCACATGTAGAGTGACAGAGACACACTCCAGAGGCAGCTGCTCAGCTGTTGGGGGGGCAGTGCTAGCACCTCTCAAACTCACTGACAGGCGTGCCAACATATCGCCAGGCTAATGTACAGCAGCCCAGAGAACAGACAGTATTTACTCTTTTATCAGAAAAGTATCAGAAAAGGTTCTTGCGTTATAGTACACTGGTAACAAATTAACAAAAATGTGTTACAAAGGAAGTGTTACGTGGTCAACTGCATCAAATAAACTAAACTAAAAGACTCAGTCACAGCCAATTGCTATTAACAACCACTTAATAATCCACTACTCACTTGGTAGACATCCTCTGGCATCACAAACACAATTTTGCACATAAAAACAAAATCTTTGAAAAATTTACCATAAAACTATCTTATATCAACAAAGAGAGTCCATTTAAAGTCTACGCAATAAAATACACTCACTCTTACTGTCTGGGTGCAGATGCATTTTCTCATCTCAAGGAGAAAGAACTTTCCTGAGCTGAGGGTCATTCCTTATATGGAGTCACCCCTCACAGCTCAACTCACAGAGCCAATCACCTGCTTTGGCTCAAGGGTCAAAACAAAGCAAAGGATTTACACTTTACCCACCTTCAACCCACCGGTGTCGTGCTAAAACCAAGGTCAGCTTCAAACGACCTTCACATCTTCAAAGCTACGCCAGGACACTTGCATGTAAATGATGCTTTTTCTCAATCAGACCAGCATATTTTTATTTTAATTAAGTATGTGAAGAGTTCCTTAAAGACATGAGACTGGCAAGGCATATTGAGATGTTAAACCTCTGTTAGTAGCCAATCAACCCGCCCCTTCGTTGACTCTCCCTATCATCTGTAATGTCCCTGACTCTAGGAGGGGACAGACTAACACAGGCCTTCTCTGATACAAGTGAAGTCAAGCCTTTTTTTCCGAACTGCTGCCGATACATCGCCGTGAGACAGCCAGTATGCTCAGAGGAAAGTGCAGGATTCCCAGTTCTGATAGATCACCTGGCAGACACCTGAGTCAGTCGACATTACTTAACAGAGAGCGCTATCTTACCTGCCCAGAGACAGCACAGGCAATTTTGCTCTCTCAGCCCCAGCTGGCAAGCAGCATAATCGGGATTCATACTCGCGATCCTCAGATCACAGTGTAAGCGCCTTAGTACGCTTAGCCACTTCGGGCCTCGTCATGACACTTCTACATGAAGAGAGAGATTCTTTGAGGAAATATGATTAATTACTTGCTGACACTGAAATGTTCTTCTGCCACATTGTTCTTTGTGTAATAAAAGACAGACCATCAATATAATTTGAAGATTTAATTTAAAAAGTAAGCAACGTGGATGCCTTAAAATGTAAACTTAATTTCTAATAATAAATTTGTACATTGTATTTATAAGCCCAGACTTTACCTCATATCAAAGTGATAAAGAGCTCAGCTTGGACAAAAAGTTCAACAGTTCATTTCTTTGGAACAGAGTCAGAGCAAAATGTAACATATTCCAACAAGCCCAAACACTTCAGCCATATACACAATCAGGAAGACTTCTGAGAAAGTCAGCTCTAGAGTCTTTCTAGAGCCTGTATACTTGATCTATAGGGGTGTAAGAAAATATAAATGACAGGTTCTCAAAAACACAGTTTTGATTTTTTAATAATTTACATGCAAAGATTCTACAGTACATAGTGGTCCATTTTTGGTGGTGTTGTGTGACGACTAAACAGCAATGTTGTAATCTATATTAAGCCATTAGACTCCATTTACTCTAATGTAAACAACTAGTGCTAGGGGGCACTGCTAACGTTAGCATTTGCGTACTTAACTGTTTTCCTAAAATTAGATTAAAAAAAATCACGATTATCACCTTGCTTAAAGTATTGTAATATATCACAACATACTAAATCTTAACCTCTATATTATGGTACTTATTGTATTGCTAGATTCTTGCCAATTCACAGCCCTATCCATCAACCATATCCATTGACACACTGTGCAACCTGTACTCTCTGATTCTTCAGAGACAACAATTAATCATCACTGTTTGATGGGCAAAATTGATCTGGATCTAGTTTTGAATATATACAGACAAAGTGTTACTTAATTCCAATCACATGGTCAATACATCTATATGGTAATTTACAGTAAATCTGTTTTATACAGTATGAAATACCATTCCTTGTTTCTAGTCCTTGAGGCAACTTGGTGCAAATTTTGGAATGTTAAAAAACCAGCACTACCTCAACCCTTGAATAAACATTAAGATGTTCTAATTGGACTGCTCACACCATCCTTTTTTCTATACAGTGGAACCTCAGTTTTCATCATTAATCTGTTCTAAAGTGCCTTTCAATAACCAAAACAAATGAGAACTGAAGCAATATTTCCCATAAGAAATAATGTAATTTCAATTAATCTGTTCCAGATACTTCAAAACATTACCAAAAATACATTTTATATAGAATAACTATGAAACTGATAAATGAACATTTAACATCACTCTTACAGGTTTACGCTCTGTTTTAGAGAGTGCCGGTGTGGTCCAGCCGGCAGCCTTTGTTTTGTACACCTGTTCTTGAGGTTCTCAACCGCTGTTTGGTTTCACACACCTTTTCAGGTGGTAACGCTGCGCGCCGTTGATTTAGTGTGACATGTTTCAGTTTATTTTGAGAATATATAAACCTGGATGAGTGACAAACACGTGGTTGGATGATTTGTTTTTGCAAAATTAGTGGCAATACGGTGGTGTGATAGCCAGAACAAGCAATAACTGAGGTTCCACTGTATAATGGAATCAAAAGCTCAAACACCACATGGGATGGACTGAGAAAGATTTTGAGTCAATATTCAGAAATTGTTTTCAAAGGTACATACCATGATTCTACAAACAAGGAGGCTGTTTGTAAAAATAGAAATAGGGTTTTTTTTAAGATTAAATGTTAGTGTTAGCATCAAAAAGGAAATTTACAGCAATAATACACTTAATCCGGTCTCATGCAAGTGCTGCCATTAACAAGTTGTCTCTCATATTTGCTATGTGTTATTTTAATGCAAGAGCACTACCTGCAACACTGGGTTACATTAAATACATACATTAAATACTGGGATATATTATTTCGCTTGCAGTTGATGTCCATCGCATGCCAAGCCTACCCATAAATAATTAATCCATGAATTTGATTGATTAAGAGTTGACAAGCTTAGTAGGCTAATTTGTAACCATTGCTTGAGACACAATATATTAATTTACTACTACGACTGTTACACTGGAAAAAACCCGTTTATGTAATTTATATGTGTATATCAATAAATAATATATTGTACTTTAAGCAATCTTAGTTTTTTTATTTTGTGAAAACAATAATTTCAACTTAAGTACATGTATGCGCAGTATTGAACTAAGGATGCTGACTCTAATTTACGTGATGCAATTACGCTTTCAAAAGACAATTAAAATGGGGGCAGCCATGGCCTAGTGGTAAGGATCTGGTCTTGTGACCAGAAGGTCGCTGGTTCGATCCCCAGACAGGACATGACTGAAGTGCCCTTGAGCAAGGCACCTAACCCCCTAACTGCTCCCCGGGCGCCGGTGGATAAGGGCTGCCCACCGCTTCGGGCACAAATTCTCACAGCCTAGTGTGTTCACTAGTGTGTGTGTGTTTCACTGCACGAATGGGTTAAATGCGGAGGTCAAATTCCATTGTGTGAAAAATCACATTGGCTAAATTGGTTGATCTTAAATGTTCATGAATTCTTGTTTGTATATACACGCGTGTGATGAGTGTTGCATTTTTCAAAGGATGATCAGCTCCCTCTTTAGTTTTTCAGACAGAATTTAACGTTAACAACAACTTTGTGAGTTACCAGAGGCTCAGACCACTCGTAGATTTACAAACGAGTTTAAGTACGACGTGGGTTACGAAGGCTTTCGGGAAAAACTTGAAAATGTAAGAATTTTCGTAAGTACGAGGTTACGAAGTACTTAGCGTTAAGAACGTTTTGGGAAACGCACCCCGGCTTGTTAAGATTGATGGAGAACATGTTGTATATAATACCAAAAAGTGTTTCATAGTTGTACCCTTTTGTACATCCTGACCCTGAGTTTGAGAATTACTGACGTAAAGGCGCATGTTCTTAACAGTGATGACAGAATGCATATTATATATTACTATTTTATTCATACAAACCGGATTCCAAAAAAGTTGGGACACTAAACAAATTGTGAATAAAAACTGAATGCAATGATGTGGAGGTGCCAACATCTAATAT
>BRDA01012071.1:4169-55186 GCA_036984385.1 Crenuchus spilurus
TTTGTCCTCCAAACACGGCGAGTGGAATTGAGACCAAAAAATTATATTTTGGTCTCATCTGACCACAGCACTTTCGCCCATGACTCCTCTGGATCATCCAAATGGTCATGGGCAAACTTACGACGGGCCTGGATGTGTGCTGATTTAAGCAGGGGAACCTTCCTTGCCATGCATGACTTTAAACCATGATGTCTTAGTGTATTAGCCACAGTAACTTTGGAAGCTCTCTTCAGGTCATTGACCAGCTCCTCCCGTGTAGTTCTGGACTGATTCCTCACCTTCCTTAGGATCATTGATGCACCACGAGGTGAGATCTTACATGGAGCCCCAGTCAGAGGGAGATTGACAGTCATGTTTAGCTTCTTCCATTTTCTAATTGCTCCAACAGTTGATCTTTTTTTCACCAAACTGCTTGGCAATTACCCCGTAGCCCTTTTCAGCCTTGAGAAGGTTTACAATCTTGTTTCTGGTGTCTTTGGACAGCTCTTTGGTCTTGTCATGTTAGTAGTTGGGAGTCTTACTGATTGTGTGGGGTGGGCAGGTGTCTTTATGCAGCTATCGACCTCAAATAGGTGCTTCTAATTTAGAATAATAAGTGGAGTGGAGGTGGACTTTTTAGGAGCGGACTAACAGGTCTTTGAGGGCCAGAATGTTTGCTGATTGACAGGTGTTCAAATACTTATTTGCAGCAGTAACACACAAATAAATTATTAAAAAATCATACATTGTGATTTCTGGATTTTTTCTTTTAGATTATGTCTCTCACAGTGGACATGTACCTAAGATGAACATTTCAGACCCCTCCATGATTTACAAGTGGGAGAACCTGCAAATTCGCAGGGTGTTCAAATACTTATTTTCCTCACTGTAGATGCTAAAGACTGTCAGTAATCACTTTCTTATGAACACAAAAGATAACTGATACATAACCGAGTTGATGAATTTGACGGGTTTCATTCCAAAATGCATTGAACTACATTTCTGTGGTAAATAAATTCTTTTATTTTTTTATCTTATTTTATTTACACCTCAAAGCTATAACATGATTAAATCAGTCTTTATTAGAGAAATAAGAATAAGTAGTTCAGAATGAAATTTTTTCTATGTAGGAAATGCATTTGAAATCACTTTTTCAGTGTAATAGTCTGATAAAATAGGAGAAAAAAAATCAAGGCAGTGCTTTTCTTAATTAATTCTTAATTGAAATATCTTAAAACTCTTAACCATCTGCAACTGTAGAAGTGTGCTATCATATGGCACTGCAGGGTTCCTGTACTTACAGAGGCCTGAACTTCATAATGGCTGGTTTGGCCAACTTATCTGCCTCAAACATTTACAGACAGATGATATTTCTCTGTGATAATCAGGGATGATGCACACTGCGCCTGCACCAAACATAGCTGCACATTAAAAGGATGGTCCAGTCAAAAGTGGCAATGTAGCTAACTGTGAATTGACACATAAAATGCATTTCTTAGCTTAATAATAATAATAATAATAATAATAATAATAATAGTAATAATAATGCTAACTGCTGGGCTATTGTCCATGTTATTTACAGAAGCACTGGCATTTTTGTCTGGACAAACCCTTTCAGTTCAAACAACACTATGAATTTGAAGTTACTGTACATTATGGTCATTTAAACAGGATTGCATATACTACATATACAATTTAATACAAGACGTCTACACTATGTTATAGTAACAGCGATACATAAAGAGATACTGTACACATGACAATATATTTATCATAGTTAATGAAAATACATCCTGAAAAGACTTTTTTGATAAATAAACTGACATTTAACATTGAAACCTAAAACTCAAAATATATTTAGCTTTAGTTTCTGGTTGTTTTTAAAACGCTGTCTTAAGTATATTTAAAGGTAAATTTACACCGTTTGCATTATAGTGTGTTTGTTCTCAGTGGACTCCAAAGGTCTAGTCATTTCAGGAAAACAAAATTAAAGACCTGGAGTAAACCACCTTAACACAAATGGGGGAAAGTCACATGAAGCCACCAAATACGCAAACACGCACACACATTCACATGTGTACTACACATTCTCTCATTACAGTTTCTCTCTCACACTCACATGCACTTGGAATGGCTAAGACGGCTAACACAGTCCACCTTCATAATCATCCTCCTCTTCTGCTGGTGGTGCTCCTCCAGCGCCTCCCTGTGGAGCAGAGGGGGGTTTCTTCTTCTTCCCACCTCCCCCTGGCACCTTCAGAGAGATGGCCAGCTTTGCGTACTGTTCGGAAGAGACCACAGTTGATGATTTTTACACCGCACATCATAATCATAAGTAAAACCTGTGTATAATAATGCAAGTTTGAGTTTATTTAATATGTTTCATGTTGTTTGAGTTCCTACAGATTTCAGTTGCAACTCACGTCATTGTCCATGTACTTAAGGAGAGGTGAGTTACACACACGAGACACCTGGTCCTCATCTTGCTCATCATAACCTGCCAATAACGTCTCCATGGAAACACAATCCTCACTGCCACTGAAACCAGGAAGACTAGAAAAACAAGCAGAGAACACATACTGATCCATTTTCCCGAATCCAGAACAATGATCTGGGAACTTTCTTAATAAATACAGCTAAATTGTAAATGTGAGCCTGATCCATAATCAATAAAGCTACTTTGATAAATACAGACCTCAACTGTTGTGCGTGATAATACAGCAGTACTAGCACTCTCTTCCTTCCATATATTGCTCATTACTGTTAAGCTGGGCATACAGAACATTGGCTTTTAGTCACAGAGGCACTAAATTGGCTACTGCAGAGTATCACATAGTATATTCTAAATCCACTGACTTGAACTGTAGGAGATGTGCAATTTGACCTACAGTTGATTATTGCTTAGTGTAAACCCAGCTTTAGTAATCACAACTAAGCATCCAATTGCATCCTATCAGAGTAAAGTAGGTGGGGCTTATGGTATGCATGCATAAATTAGAATATTTTTGTGGCTTATCTAGTTAGAGGGCAGCCACAGCAGTGTAGACACCTCTGGTAAAATTACCCTTGAAAATAAGTTAACACATCCTCCACAAACACAAATATAGTATTTTTCTTCTAGTGCAAAATGATCTGTTTATTTTCTGTTTTTATGGAGAGCGTGTTCATTTATTTTCATTTAGAAAATGTGTAATTTGACTAGGAGTGTCAAGACTTCTACATACATCTGTGTATGCTGGATATTACACTAATATTGCAATGCAGTAACTATGAGTCTTTTCGTACCTGTAACTTTCTCTCACACACTTATCTGCTGCTACAAAGTCCCCTCGGTGGAGATGGACCAACACTTGGGCTATAGTTTTCTACAGATAAAGCAGATTAACAATGAATAACAAGCTAATAAAATACAATTAAAATGATCTAAAGAAGATCTATCATTTTTCAAAATGAACTGAAATACATCATTTGGTTACACACTGTGCATGTTGTGCATCTCTCAGCTGTGCATTTGTGTCATTAACATTAAACAGACTACAGTGTTAGAAAGCTTAACAGTGTACCTTAAAGCATGTGGGGTAATTCTCAATTTCCTTATACATGTTTTTTTCTTTCTGGAGGGAGACTGCTGCCTCATCCAGCCTGAAGAAGAGATGGAGCAGAGAGACAGAACATGTAAGACGAGATGCAATGCAGATCACATTAAGGCTAAAATTAGTCCTTGTTTCTGCACTGAGTCTCAGTTGTTTACAGGAAAAGAGAAAAACAAGCAGATGAGAGGTAAAGAGGAAATTTAGCCCTTTATGTGAAGGCTGCTCACCTTCGTAGTCGTACCAACAGTCTGGAGGCTTTCCCAAGCAGTTCTGCAGCCTGCCTCAGACGGTCCTCATTCTATACACATACAGCATGGACAAATATTACCCCCTGTATAAGGTTAGTGTTTAAAGGAAATAAGACCTACATTAACCCCCTGGAGTCTGAGGGTATTTCAGACACTGATGTAGGCTAACATACCTTAATTTTTTTTTTTTTTTTTTTTTTTTTTACCAATTACACCCATCTAAAATTAGTTTTTCCAAAGTGTTACACAGGCTTCTGTTCAGCACAAACTCAGCAACAACAGTGTCAAAACAGTAAGTGTGTCATAAATCTATATTCTGATTAAATCTGCTCTAAACTTAGACTTTCCAAAAACCTGTTTTCAGATGTGCTGATATATTGTGAAAATACACTCTAAACATTTCTAGCCAAGACTTTTGAGCTCAGAACTGAATAAATAGAGGTGTTGGCTACACACTGGTCATTACAGTTTTTAGACATTGTATGTGGTTTTATTTCTAAAGCTTAATGTTTTTAAGGTGACACCGTTTTCCTCAGTCACTAACCCTACATTGAATATTTATGAGATAGGTGTGAACACTCAGGTGAGAGGTCTTTGTTCGGTTCACATTCCATGGCCGGTAGTCCAACCAATGGCATGTCCAGAATTGTTTGGCAAAAAAAAAAAATCACAGCTGTCTGACTCACTCTCAAAAACATGTCTGCTTATTTAAGCTCCTCTCACAAATATCTAAAAATATATTTTGATTCAAACTAATATTTTATATATATATATATATATATATATATATATATATATATATATATATATATATATATATATACATGAAAAATAGACCCTTAATGTTTCAGGGTATGTTTCATTTTGTTTCTAGGATAAAATCTTGCTAAGTTATATAAGTGATTATATGTAATAATTTTAGTTTTGTCACCACCAGCGGGAACAGCGACTCCAGAGGGTTAATAACATAAATACAGGTAATACAAGTGTCTTCTCTGTAAAATGTCACGTGTTCACATGAAAGATTCATGATTTAAGCATAGCAGAGTTTGAAATGTCATGATGATGCAATCAAAAAGTGATACCATGCATGACAGTTACTGTGTTGTTTTGAATGTATTATTAACAATGGCAGAAGGTCTCTTACCTCAAAAACAGAGGCAGCTTTCTGATACAAGTCTACTGCTTTCTCTAGATCCATTGGTTCAATAAGTCTGTAAAAAAGCCATCTGACAGTTAGAGATGGCCCAACCAACTACTACTGCCAATGTGCCAATTAACAAACACATTTAGTAAACATTTGTTGTTGTTCTTGGTTTAATTCGGTGAAACAGAGTGATAATGTCAATTAAATGCATGTAGCAATACTCCTAGTTAAACTCTTTAATGAGGTCATAACTTGGAGCATCCAGTGATATTCTAACGATAAATAGAATCTGAATGTATTCTACCAATGTGGCAGAAAGAGATTATTCGCCCCTTTCACAATACCCAGAATGCACCGCGCAACTGGCAACATCTGGTTCACCATTTTCTCTTGTTTATGTCTGTGCCAGCTACGCTACATACACTGTTTACAACTTTATTTGGTAAGTAAATACTTACGTGATGTCTACTAGCTTTTGTAACTATATGCAGATAATATTTCTTTGGATTTTAAACATCATATCTTGTGTCAACTTGTATTTTCAATTCATGCAGTGGGTTTTTAGTGTAAACACGTTGTTGCAAGCTATCGTGTTGCATGCTATCAATACTAAGCTACACTACTAGCGTAGCTGGCACAGACATAAACAAGAGAAAATGGTGAACTGGATGTTGCTGGTTGCGCGGTGCATTCTGGGAATTGTGAAAGGGGCGAATGTTAAAATGTAGTAATCATTTAAACTAACCAACCAGCATTAATTGCTAGCTTATGGTATTATTTCTACATTTATTGCTATATTTACAACCTATGACATGATAATGTAGTCTGGATATCACTTACTTGCCAGCCCTGTCCAGAGCCATGCCTGCAGTTCCAGATGTTCCGTTCTCCACGTACATCACACTGGCTTTCTCAATCAGTTCAACTGCTTCAGGTAATCGCTTCATCTCCTACAAAGAGGGCACATTCACTGTCACTCGCAGTAGTAACAGCAGTTTAATCTCAAATATGAGTCAATGAATGTTCAAGGCTTTGCTTTGTTGTATGTAATTCATGAACCCAGACTCTCAAGATTCTCAAAAAAAAATTAATATCTTAAAAAAAATAAATAAATAAAAATAAAAACATTTTTTTAATGTTTCACTGCACTACTGCTATTTGGGGGCTGATTATATATTAGCATAAGCATGAAAAAGCCTACCTTCAACATCATACCTGCCTGTTCGATTGCCCTGGAGGAAAAACGAAAAAGATCATTAATCTCCCACTCATTTATAGTCAGTTAATACTTATTTATAGCTACTTATTTTGCTTATACAGTTCTCTGAGCAGTAAACTTTTATTTCTTAACACTAATATTAGAATAAATACAAATAACAGTAAGTAGTGATTGTATGTGAATATGTTGCTTTAACCCTTTCTAAGCCTCTCCTCATCACAATGCAGTATTATCTGTAATTCTCACCAAATACCTGCTTTGGTTAATCAATACTTCAGTTATGTTAAATCAAATGGGCTGCTGATGACTTTCCATAGGAAATTAAAGCTTTTTGAGCACTCACTTTGCAGCATGGAACAATCTGTTGTTTAAAGTTAAGCAGAAATATGGACAGATGGAAGGAAAATAACTGAAACAATCAGCAATTCAGCATCTTATCAAAACAAGTTAAAAAGTCTGTGAGAACTTTATTCTGGGTCTCAAACCCAGCACGACAAAGCTCATCTCATGAACTTCTATCTTAGTGTTTTCTAGTTTTCAGGAGAATGACCTCTACTGAGCTATTGTTTACAGGAATATCCTTCCTGTGCGCCTCCTTAACCTTCCAGTTCCAGATAATTATGTCCTAGATTTTCTATTATATTAGTCGTTTACATTTAAGGCATTTATCCAGTGTAACACTTGTGTGTGTTAGGACTCTTGCCCAATGACTTTTATTGGTATAGTGTCGTGAGCCTAGCTAAGCTGGGCACTAAACATCAGTCTATGCCATGTTGGAGGCAGCATTATCCACATCCACATCTTATCCAGTACACCAGGGGTGTCAAACTCCAGTCCTGGAGGGCCGGATTCCTGCAGAGTTTGGTGATCTTCCTGATCAAACACACCTGATTCAGCTCAGCAGGTAATGAGCAGGTTTAATTGTAGTGTCAGAGCAGAGAAATCACCAAACTCTGCAGGAATCCGGCCCTCCAGGACTGGAGTTTGACACTCCTGCAGTACACTATACCAACCTTCACATTACAGATTCACTTGTGCAAATTTAGAGCTCTGATATATGTACAAATATAAACAAACGTGTGTGGGTGGGTTTATTTGTCCCAGTAATTACTTGGAAATTCATGGATTAATTAATTCATGGATTGCATTGTTTGCCACATTTAACATACTTGACAACACAGCACTGTTTCTTAAACCTTTCCAGTGTGTCAGCTCGTCCTGAGAAGGTTCAACTGCATACAACCACAGGACAGTTCATTCACTTTGAGGCTCTGTGGAAAAAGGATACGCTTTGTTCTCAGTGTGGTATTCAGCCTCCTTTAGGTAGGCGTCCTTCGCTTGTTCAAACTGCTTGGCATTCTTGAACGCTACAGCTGTGGATGGTGACAACAACATTTAATACAGTAGTAAGGACCATGTAAGGCTTTAAAGATAGTAAAAGAGGGTTTTAATGACCTTTGCTGGATCATAAAAACAGTGTGAATCTCACCAGCTTTTGCCATTTCAGAGGCTGCTCCATCGTAATCTGGCTTCCACTTTGTCATGCTGGTCTTCAAGCTGTGGAGAAGTCACTCAAAATGTCAGCCAAGTTAGTCAAGTCAAATGTATTTACATAGTGCTTTTTACAACTGATGTCACAAAACTAGCAGCTTTACAGAGTTAGTAATAAAATACAAAAGGCCCAATAAGCAAGCAAGATGTGAGAGAAGAAACCTTAGACCCATCCTCCTCTAGTCAACTACTTATATGTTCTTGATAGACAGTCATCATACAGTCCTATGATGCTGTTGTGGTGTTCAGGTGGACCAATATAGTGACAGAATGTAAGAATGGTAGTAATAATACTACTAATAATAGTAGCAGCCAAAAGAGTCTATATAAACTTCAGTGTGGTCAGTAGGGTGGGGCAGGTCATAGCAGATGATTGGTGAGCAGATGGTCTAAAATATTGTTAATGCTGTAGATCTGCAAACCTTTCTAAAATCATTATCTAAGAGGTTGCTCATTAGACCTTTAAGATTTTTGCAATAATGTTTTTAATTTTATCATCAAATTCTACCATTGCCTATTGTATTTTGTACACACACGCACATACTGTACATACATTATATATATTGTAGATTAATACTAAAGTCATCCAAACTATAAATAAATACACATGTAATTATTTAGTAAACAAACAAGTAAACAAACCAGAATATGTTTATATTTGACATTCTTCACAGTAGGCACCTCTTGCTTAGATGCAGCTTTCTTGGCATTTTCTCAGTCAGCTTTATGAGGTAGTCACCTGGAATGGCTTTCAGTTAACAGCTGTGTCTTGTCAAGAGCTCATGACTTGCATTTCTTGCCTCTTAATGTGTTTGAGACATCAGTTGTGTGTCTACTTTGAAGTAAAATCTAAAACATGTTTTGGTTTGTTTAACACTTTTAAATTTACTACATGATTCCTTATGTGTTCATTCAAAGTCCAGATGACTTCAGTACTAATTTACAATGTATGAAAAAATAAAAAAGAAAACTAGTTTTAGCATCACTCCACTGGCTGCCTGCTTCCTTTCTTATTGATTGTAAAATTTTACTTCTAGTTTTTAAATCTCTTAATGGTTTAGCACCTTCATACATTTCTGAGTGCCTCATAGATGATGTTCCAAATCGTGTTTTAAGATCATCTAGTGCTGCCTTCTCCATATTCCACACATGAAATGTAAAGAGAGAGGCAGCTTCTGTTTTTATGCCTCAAAGATCTCAACTCTTTACCAATAAACATCCATCAGGCTTCTTCTGTCAGTGTTTTTAAAAATAGGTAAAAAACATTTCTTTACTTTAGTGGTTTAATAGTATGTCTCAAATATTATTAATAGTATTACTCAAAAATTACTTTTACTCTCCATGTTTTTATTTATATTTTATCTTATGCATTTTAGTTTTTATTAGTATATTTTTACTACTTTTTACTACTATTGTTTCTATTGGTTGCATTTTATTATTTGCTTTATTTTGATTATTTTCCTCTCTGGCTTGTTTTTACTTTGTATTGTAAAACACTTTGAGCTGCACTTTTAATGTATGATATGTGCTATATAAATAAAGATTATTATTATTATTATTATTATTATTATTATTAATGCTGTCTAGATGCCTTGATCCCTGAGGTGACGTATAAAAAGTAAAAAAAAAAAAGATTAAATCAAATCAGACGTTCTCCTGGTAAACTAATCCAACCCAAATATAGCTATAGTGCTTCTCTGTGAAACGTAAACATGATTTGTAAAGCACGTTTATTGTTTTTAAGTATTAACATGAGCTGTAGAAATTAATTATGGCCGTCTTTTAAACTGGAAGGTAGATGCCTTGATCCCTTGCTTGCCTACGTAAGTACCGTAGAAGGCAGCACAGAGATTTGTAACAGACTCATATTTAAAACACAGACTGTACGCATCAATACACTGACCAAACAGAATGCAGACTTTTATGTAAACACTGTATTTGTACTCCATGCCTCCCTGCCTCAAAAGGCAGTCTGAGTAGACAGCATATGTTACATTTGAGACACAGCCATACCAACTGAATCAAACTCAGCACCACTACAGCTGTGGCAAGAACAACCACACGATTAAACAAGCAGACACTGTCTCTAATCTCACCCTACAAACTGCTCAGATTACCAGCACAGTGATGCTGAATAACAGAAGTCTATATATTTATAATATTAATCATCAGCCCAGAGACCCGGATGTTGCTCCACTAGCACCTGACATTCCCCTCTGCATCCGAAGCTAGCAAGGTTAGCGCCAGGCTCAACGTCCTCTCAACGTTTGTCACAGACATAAAAACACGTTTGTTCTCACCATTTCTCAGCTTTGGCGATGTGTTCGTGCGCCTCGTTGATTTTCTGCGCAGCCATGGTGCACACACAGCCCTCGGAAATCAGCTGGCGGGGTTTGAGGAGGAGAGAGGCAGGAGATGAGAAACAGTATGGCAGACTGGAGCCCTTACGTAGATTATCCCACTAAACTCAGCAGCTCAGCGTCACACTGTGTCTCTACGGGGGCCGAAGTGAGATGCTGCACGGAACTACTTTATTCTTGCATATGATAAACTACTGTTGTTTAAATCTAATATAATAAAATAATAAAGCCTGTCTAACTGTCTAAAACAGTTTTTGTATTATTTATAGTAATGCTGGAATATAAATGAGTCGTGTTTGAATTTAATCAGAAACTGCTACCTATTACTAAGAATATGTCAAGGGTCAATTCTTAGGCCAATGTTATTTAATATCTACAGTAATGATATCGTCAGCTCCGTTGCCGACTCTAACATACATTGATATGCTGATGATACCATTTAAATTGCTCAGCTGACCACACTGGACATTATTCTTTTAATGCCTTACAATCTGCTTTTTAAAACCATATATTACTTGAAATGCAGGGAAAATAATAATAATAATTATTATTATTATTATTATTATTATTATATTTTATTTTTAAAATTATTTTATTATTATTATTATTATTATTATTATTATGTCAATAAAACAATAATTTGTACTATTATTGTTGTAACAATTTTGTACATTTTTTAAAAATGAATTCGTTGAGCGAATGATGATGTAAGGCTGGTGCATTTACCTTTTTTAAAAAATGACATTTTTCACTATACAGTGGAACCTTGACTTACGAGTTTAATTCATTCTGTGATGGAGCTCGTAACTCAGTGTGCTCGTATATCAAATTACATTTCAACATAAAAATTAATTGAAATACTCTTAATCCAAAAAAACACAAATTAATATACAACAAGTGTTTTAAATAAGAAAAATGTACTTTATAAATAAACGATATATATAAACAATAATAATACATAATAAAAGAGAATGTAAAGAAATAAACTGGTTTCTTAAGTATATTTACATTAAAGATCAGACTATCTTCATCAGTGACGTTTGCCTTTTTCGTCACACTTTTCTCACATTCACGTTTCAATAAAATCCTGTCCAAAGTTTCTTGTTTCTTGCCTTGTTTCTTCTTCCATTTCAAAATGTTTAGAGAATTAATATGACTTGTTTGTTTACACAAAGACAAGGCACCACCTCTTCTTCTCTGCAGTTTCAGCAATGATGTCAACACTCATGCTGACTAGTGTCTCCTAGTAGCTTTCACAGTGGTGAAATTTGACCTCCGTATTTACAAGGATACAAGGAAGCTTTATTGTCATTCGCATCACATGTAGTACATGGGGTGGAACGAAATTGCATTCTCAAGGTCCCAGTTTTTACTCAGTATAGCAGCTTGATATAAATATAGATTAAATAGGAGGTATTTGTGGGTATATACAGATATGCAGATAAAATAGACTTTACATGTAAATATAGACTACATTATGCATAGTAGTGTGTCATATCAGCAGCAATTGGACTGTACAATGTTCAGAGTATTGTGCATGGCGTGGGGAGATTAGCAGTGGTTTATGGATGAGTGGTTAAAGAATAAATATTGCAGCATACAGTTAAAGTGACGAAGTGTAATAAAGTGACAGTGTCAGTGCAGTGCATGAGTTCTTAAGTGGAGTTCAAGAGTCTGACAGCCTCACAAATGAAGCTGTTCTTCAGTCTAGTGGTTCTGCACTTTATGGACCGCAACCTCCTGCCGGAGGGGAGCAGGACAAAAAGTGAGTGTGCTGGGTGGGTGGGGTCCTTCATGATGCCGGTGGCCCTTTTCCTGCATCTGGAGGTGTAGATGGCTGTGGTGGTGGGAAGGCTGGCCCCGATAGTCTTCTGTGTGGCTTTCACCACCCTCTGCAGAGATTTCCTGTCTGCAGCAGAGCAGCTGCCATGCCACACAGTGATGCTCGAGCACAAGACGCTCTCCACCATGCATCTGTAGAACGATCTGAGTACTGAGGTTCCGAGACCAGCTCGCCTCAGCCGTCTGAGGAAGTAGAGCTGCTGATGTGCCTTCTTAACCAGACTGGAAGTGATGTTGCTCCAGGTGAGGTTGTCACTCAGGTGTATACCCAAGTACCTGTAGCTGGAGACTACTTCCACCTCAGATCCTCCGACGTGCAGGGGGGGTGGGCACGCTGGCTTCTTCTGAAGTCCACAATCATCTCATTTGTCTTTTTTACATTAATGCAGAGGTTGTTGTTTCTGCACCTGCCCTCCAGGTGTTTCACTTCCTGCCTGTAGCCAGACTCATCACTGATTGTGATGCATCCAACCACAGCTGTGTCATCTGCAAACTTCACAATATGACAGCCTGGTTGGGTAGGCGAGCAGTCAAATGTGAGCAGAGTGAACAGGATGGGACTTAACACACCGCCCTGAGGGGAGCCAGTGCTGAGGGTTAAGGTGGAGGAGGTGATGTGGATCTTTACAGACTGTGGTCTGTTGGTCAGGAAGTCCAGGACCCAGTTGCAGAGGGAAGCATTCAGTCCGAGTGAAAAGAGTTTGTGAGTCAGAGTCTGAGGAACCATTGTGTTGAAGGCTGATGTGAAGTCCACAAAGAGCAGACGGACATAAGAGTCCTTCTGTTCCAGGTGGGTGAGGGCGGTGTGGACCACAGAGGAAATGGCATCCTCTGTAGAACGGTTCTTCCTATAGGCGTACTGGTGAGGATCCACAGTGATGTCGATGGTGGCTTTGATATGGGACATGACCAGTCTCTCAAAGCACTTTGTGACTTATGCTATTGGCCGGTAGTCATTCAGACCTGTCACTGCGGAGCTTTTGGGGACTGGAATGATGGTGGCAGCCTTCATGCATGTGGGGACGATTTCCTGGCTGAGGGAGGTGTTAAAGATGTCCGCCAGGACTTCAGAGAGCTGATCCGCGCAGTCCTTTAACACCCGGCCAGGGATGTTGTCGGGGCCGGCCGCCTTTCGAGGGTCGATTCCTCTCAGGGTCCTCCTTACTTCAGCTGGAGTCATGCTGATGGGCACTTCTCCAGGTGCCAGGGTGAGTCTGGTGTTGGGGGGGGGGGAGTTGGGGTTCTTGAACCAGGCGTAGAATACGTTGAGGGCTTCTGGCAGGGAGGGGTCGTTGGGACATTGTGCATCCTTTGATTTGTAGTCTGTGATACACCTTATGCCCTTCCACATGCTCCTTGGATCCTGGGAGGTGAAATGTCCCTGGATTTTCTGAGCATATGCAGCTTTTGCCCTCTTCACACCTGTAGTCAGCTCTCTTCTAGCCCATTTAACACATCCATGCAGTGACACTGCCACTGTCACCTTTTTTGTGATTAATTATGATGGTGTGCCCTCTAGAACAATAAAGATTGGTCATTTGTTTTAATGAGGCCCCTTATTTGGTTGCCTTTCCAATAGAAAAGGGCAAATTAAGTGTCCTCTATTGCACCCCTACTAGACAATGTCCCAAAGTGAGCCCTTTTCAGTAGAGAAAATATGATCCAGTGCTGTGTAGGGTTCTCCTACAATTTTACATGATGAAGTACCTGGGTATGTGCCCCTCTAATTGAGAAATGACCCTCCACTGGGACAAATGTGTCCATTTTATTTTTTTCCCCAAATTTCCTGAGTTTGCCACTGCTCATGAAATCTAGAATTTAAAATTAAAATATTTCATAAACATTTCACAAAATATTTCATTTGAAATTTTAGTCAATTATTGTTCAAAAAGTATCAACATTAAAGCAAAAAGCTTGCAATATGTTATGTGTGATTAATATAAAATATACATTACTTTATCTTTTTTAAATTAAATGATGAACACAAATTAACTTTTTCACAATATTCTATTTTTAATATATGCTGTAGGCTTTATATTTTTTTTATTATATGATTATCATTTGAAATGTATCCTATTTTAAACATTATATTAACAAAATATAATGCAGCCTAAATAATGTATGTGTTTCTGCTGTGATTAACTCCAATAGTCCCTTTAATTAAATCAAACATACTCTATGAGATAAAGCCTGTGTCTGAAATGTAAGAAATGCTCTCTATTCAGGTTACATTCTGAGACAGGGAGGCGTGAGAAGTGTCCAAATCCAATGTTTACATTAAAAGGCTGCAAAACTCATTTTGGTCAAGTTTTGAAGCTAGAAGCAAGCAATGCTGCCTTAGGCAGTAAGGTATCGAGGCATTTAGGCATTTAGATTCAGACATAGTCACAGACAAAATGACTGAGCTCAGGATTGAATCATATCGTTCGAATGAATCAGTTTGTTAAAGTGAATCAAGCTTCCCATGGAACTCGACGGAACCGGAAAGTGCGGTGACGTCACCAGCGGCTCTCACTGCAGGACAACAAACCGAGAGGAGAAACAAACAAGCAAAACTTTAACAAACTCGACATAAGGGGGTTCAGAAAGTTTCTACAAGTATTTCCACGATATGTAGAGCCCGTTCTGACTACAGACAGTGTCCCGAATGTGGAAGTAGGTGAATACTGATGGATTTGCGGTGTGAGATCCAGCGGAGGGCCGGCGGAGGCTCCGCCACTGGCTCTCCCGCTCTCGGAGCCTCGTCTCGCCGCAGAAAAACACCGCCCAGACCGGCGGATTACAAACTTCAGGTCATCATTATCGGCTCTCGTGGTGTAGGAAAGACCAGCCTAATGGAGAGATTTACGGACGACACATTCTGTGAAGCCTGCAAGTCGACTGTTGGTAAGAAGAGAAAAAAGTTGTGACTGAAGTTGGCTTGTTTAAATTATCAGTTCCACCTTAAATGCCGCCGCAGATATATTCAGGCGCCTGAGCAATTTAAGGTGGAACGGAGAATTCGGATAATGATGTCGGCATCGCATTTGACAATTTGTCAGTTTAATAAATTTCGGGTTTTCATTTAGTGAATAACAGCAACTAAACTATAGGACGTGCTACAAGCTTAAAGTACTAAAGCAATGACCTAAAACATTAAAATTGTCTTATTACAGCTTATATTCTGTTATTACTGCTCATAAGTACTATGTACTGCTGAAACTGTGATCCAAAAAGTAACATTTTATGTTAAGCTTTTTTTATTCTCATTTAAACTCATTATAAGGAAAAAACTTAACGTGACATAATGTACTAAAACAATGAGATAGAAGCATCAACTTCTCTCTTAGTGCTGCTTATAAGTAGTTCTACCTAAATGAGAAATTCTCAAACCAGCTGTGTGCTGAAAAGCTAGCAGCTGTGTTTAATACCTTTGTTGATGTTAATGTCTTGTATTTTGAGTTAGACAGACACTATGGTGTGTCCAACTCCAGTCCTGGAGGGCTGGATTCCTGCACAATTTGGTGATCTTCCTGATCAAACACACCTGATTCAGCTGAACAGGTAATGATCATGTTTAATTGTAGTGTCAGAGCAGAGAAATCACCAAACTGTGCTGGACACCAGCCCTCCAAACACCCCTGATTTACAGGGTCCAACTAAATTTTTCTTTGTGGCTTCGTTCTTCCTGGAAGTGGAGTATCAATCATGGAACTCCTCACAGAGGTCAGGGGTCACTCACTTCCTTACTGAATTCAGTTTGTGACAAGATGGACAACAACAACAAAAAATCATTTATAGTATTGAGACACTGATTTTAGTTATTGACCTCTATCTGGGACCATATGGATTTTATTTCACCTTTAATTAATATAAAAAAGTACATGATCTCCATGCAAGGTAACAAATAGTTCATTATAATTAATATAATAATTTTCAATCCCAATGAACCACAGTCTCATTATTGCAAAATAAACAAAGATATAATTATGGTCAACTTGCACAATTATCTGAGATAATTTGTAATAATTTTGAAGGTCCTAGTTCAATTAAATATACAAGAATATAAATTAAACTAGAATCCATTGTAAGAGCATCAGGGTCCTGTTGGTGGTGCAGTTATACGTTTCATAGATTTAGATTTCACTTTGTTAAATTTAGATTTCAATATTGATAACAACCTTATCTAACATTTCTTATTATGTGTTAAATGTATTTGTAGGATGTACTTATACTCAAATTAGTCATACGTGCTAAAATATAAACATTGTATATACCAATTTTATAAAAGTAATTTCTCGTATGATAATGGTTAGAATAAACTTTTATAGTCAAAAATTCTGTTTAGTCTGATTATGTTAATATATTTAAAATCTCCGAGAGTATCCAGTTTAGGGGATTTCCCAGTGCCTATATACCATACAATATGTGTATGAAACTTGATACTGGCACATGTCCACAAGCCTTCAGATCAGTAGTTTGCCAGACTAATTTCCCAAAATAGTCGGGCTCACGCACAGCTGTCATTGCATGGCTTGGCCTCCATTTTCTGCACTGTCACTCCTGTTGCACAGGCCTGTTTTATTAGCCTGTAGTGGCCTTGCATATCTCACAAGCACACCTGTAGCATTTGCCAGTGCACAAGTTACTGTTATGAATGCTGAATGCTTTGCAATTAACTTCACTTCTGCCTTTGCAAGGACAGATACTACTATAGGTGTGGTAGATTAATTCTGTACTCGTAAAAATACATACTTGATTGGTTTGGAGAAAAATTACTTGAGTTAAACTAAAATTACATTTCCAAGAACTGCTTGTGTAGAAAGAAAGGTTGTAGATCAGAAATATTTTAGTAATTGGAATCTCCTCGGTATTCTAAGTTTTTGAAATCCTGTTTTTTATGGGTTTTATGAGCTAGAAGCCCAAATTGTGAAAATAAACAAATAAATACTTATAAATACTAAAATTGTGGGGCCTGAGTTTATAATCTATGAACGTTTAACTTTTTGAATGGAATTATGGAAATTAATCAACTTTTCAATGATATAAAAATTTTTTGGAATGGGTCTGTATGTTTTTGTTGTTGTCCTGCGTTTCCCAAAACATTCTTAACGCTAAGTACTTCGTAACCTCATACTTACGAACATTCTTAAATTTACTATTGTTTCCCGACAGCCTTCGTAACCCACGTCGTACTTACACTCGTTCGTAAATCTATGAGTGGTCTGACCCTCTGGTAACTGGCCAAGTTGTTCTTAAATTGACGTTCATGTGCAGTTCTGTCTGAAAAACGAAAGAGGCCGTTGATCATCCTTTGAAAAATGCAACACTCAGCACACAAATTCATGAACATTTAAATTTTCTTTTGAAAGCGTAATTGCGTCACGTAAAATAGAGCCAGCGTCCTTAGTTCAATACTGTGCATACATGCACTTATTAAGTTGAAATTATTGTTTTCACGAAATAGAAAATCTAAGATTGCTTAAAGTACAATATATTATTTATTGATATACACATATAAATTACATCAATGCAATGTTTGTTTTCCAGTGTAACAGTCGTAGTAGTAAATTAATATATTGTGTCCCAAGCAATGGTTACAAATTGGCCTACTAAGTTTGTCAACTTTTAACCAATCAAATTCACTGATTAATCATGGACACGTAACCAAGAGGATTTGCCTATCCATAGGTAGGCTTGGCATGCGATGGACAGCAACTGCAAGTGAATTAATTTTTTTATTTTATTTATTTAAATTTTTTTTTGCATGTATGTAGTGTAAATACTTTTTTAATGTTTGGTTTTATAATTATTGTTTACATAACAATATTTTTGTGGCTTAATAATGAAGAAATGTATGTAAATGAGTGGTTCAGTTTTCGACTGGCTGAGCCTATTTGACGCAGACACGAGGGCGGAGTCAACTAAGTGCTACTTAGGGACTCGTTCGTAAGTTTGGAAGATAAGGAGGCTTTTGGGAAACAGTCGGAAAAATCACGTTCTTAAAGTTACGTCGTTCTTAAAGTTGCTCGTAAATTGCTAAGTTCAATCGCTTTTGGGAAATGCACCCCAGAATGCTTGTGTGTCTTTTTAAAGACTAACCCCACAAAAACGTGTTTATAAAGACTTTCTATTTCAGCCCTAGATAGTTAGAAGGGGGGCCCGAACTGCATTGAACCAGTGTTGGGGGAGGGGGGCAGCTTGCAAAAGGTTGAGAACCACTGCGGCACTGACACAACCCCAACCATGACAGACCAGGGCTTTTGGACTTGTTGCTGATAACTGTTTGGATAACTGTGTTCTGAGCACATGGCATTCCATTTTTTTAAAATAAATAAATAAATACAAAATCTGGAATACCCTCTGACCACAAAACACCTTTTCACTGTGTGATTGTCCACCCCAGATGTATCTGAGCCCAGAGGAGTTGACTCTGCTTCTGTGCATGGTTAACATGAGGCTTGCCCAATAAGGTTTTAAGTGGCATTTAGGAATGTAACTGTATTGTAGTGCTTGACAAATGTTTGCCAAAGTCATCCCTTGCCCATGTGGTTATATCAGCTATTGATGAATGATGGTTCTTGCTGCAGTGCTGTCTGAGAGATTGGAGGTCACAAATCAGCAAATTCAATAGCGAATTTTCCACAATTTTAGACCATGATTTATAGAATATTTTTTTAAAATAGGAATAATATGTATGCTCAAACTTTGGCTAGAAGAAAATAATGGAAATGTGCATTTGTTTCTTTTAACCCACAGTATGAGCATCCTCCATAAAATGGCCAGTTTTACTGTAAAGAAATCAAATAGCCATAAGTCATGATCAGAGTACACCTAAACTTTTCCAGTTCCCACTTGGTCCTGAGCCCGTCTGCCTTTTTTAATTCATGTTCTTTTTTTTGTTTTGTTTTCAAACATGTCCTATGTTCTGCTAGATTGATCTTCCTTTCTGTGTCTGTCTTTCTGTCTTGTGCTTGTCTGCACATCCAGGTGTGGATTTTAAAATCAAAACAGTGGAGCTAAGAGGGAAGAAGATCAGGTTGCAGATATGGTAAGTGGATAGGAAGTACTCTGTGCTTATCACTGACTCACCCTGATCAGTTCACTTCCTGCGTCTCAGAAGCACAAGATGGACTTTAGTTCTGCTTGCAGGCAGGAAGTCTAACACATAAAAATGCTTCACTGAGCGTCATAGTCTGAGATTAATCTGTTCCAGCCTCTAGCTCATCTAGAAATTGAATCATTGCTGGAGTTGGCTGCGTAGGAAATGCTTGGCTCGACATGTGTTTTGGTATAATGTGACTGTCAAATTGTAGAATAATGCAGTGAAAAATGACTATTTTTCATTTAGCTCATATATATGTATATTGTATATGTCTAAGTCTTTAGTGATTCAGCTTTATTATTTGATCACCAGAGGTCAAATCTGTTTAACCCACACTAGAATGGCAAAAGTCACACTTCAATATGCCACACTCTTTAGTCTCCTTAGTAGCCACAGTTTCTTACATTCTACAAAGGAAACTGCAAAAAGAACGTTTTGTCTTGTTTCTTTAATATATGATAAAGTTACATTTGTACATTTTGTTTACAGTTTAAACCCTCTGTTCTTAGTCATTTCTTTTAATTGCAGTGGACTTAAGATTGGTGTGTTAAAAATTGACACAAGGAGCCCTAAGTGGCTCAGTGGACTAAGGCACCATCACTATGATAAAGGATTGTTTGTTAGAATCCCGGGTCATGCTGCTGAGCAAAAATTGGCCATACTGTCTGGTCAGGTAAGATGGCACTCTCTCCCCAACATGACTATGTAATGTTGGCTGGCTCAGGTGTCTGCCAGGCAGTCCGTCAGAACTGGGGATCCTGCACTTTCCTTTGAGTGCGTTTGCTGTTCAGAGGCGATGTATCGGCAGTACAGTGGTAACCCTACTTACGAGTTTAATCTGTGCAGGAGCCGAGCTCGTTAGCTGGTTTGCTCGTTAGCTGGATGCATTTCCCCCATAAGAATACATGTAAAACTGATTAATCTGTGTCAGCCGGCCAATATACAGTATACTTTAATATGCTAAATAATGTGTTTATATGGATTTTTTAAAACATAAACGAGACGACGACGGTGCTCGTGTAGGCTGGCGGCTAAGGAGGACAGGAGGACGGGCGTACGTGTATGGCATGGTTACACTTATCATATGAAAAGTAAAAGTAAAATTTATCTAACTTTCTTGTTCACTACCTTTTGCTACCTTAGCGTCGCTTTCAACAGCCACTTTCACTGGACAGCGGTCAAAGGTAATGACTGACCTCTTCTTCTACGCTAGCATCTAGGGGATGCTACGACCACCGCGCCCCTAGTGGTTTGGCATAATTGAAGAAGTTTACGCTACTCTTTACTTGGAATTTTACTTGTTACCTGGAACAAAAATATTCCGAGATCTCGACTCGTTACCTGGAATACTTGTTAGTAGGGATGCTTGTAAGTAGGGTTACCACTGTAGTTTAAAAAGAGGCAGAGCTTGACTTTGTATGCATCAGGGGAGGCCTGTGTTAATATGCACCCTCTTAGAGTCAGGGACAATACAAGTGATAGGGAGAGTCAGTGAATGGGTGGGTCATCTGTCTACCAAACACATTGGGGTTAAAATCGGGTGTACAACTTAAAAAAAAAAAAAAAAAAAAAAAAAAAAAAATGTAAAGAGAAAAAAATTGTTTTATGTTTAAAATAATGTAAGAAAATTGAATCAAGAACTCAGTATCATGAATCCAATCGTAAGTGGAGTACATCATTACATCCTTAATAATCATTCTGAAATTATTACAGCTGAATCATGCATATCCAAACATTTTTACACTCACGCCTGCTTCAGATAACAGCTTTGCAGCATTATGAAGTATTACTGCAATGTGCTTGAGTCTGATAACTCACAGTAACATGTTATGTTCATTGACCTGCTGTTGTCCTCCACCCTGTTCTACTAACTTTGCTTTGGGTTCTTCTTTTGAAATCTCCTCTTTCCTACTCTGCTGTAATATCAATCTGATTTACTATCTTTTTTTCCTTTCCTGTTTTTCTTTTCCTGTTCCTGTTTTCTCGTTTCTTAACAATGTACTTGGTGTATAACTGTTATTAAAAACAAATTCTGTATCTGTAATGACCGCATTGTGAGACTGACACTGCTGAGATGCACCATGCTTTACATAAGTAGATGACCTGAGGTATAAATTGTAATTAGAAATTTTGTTCTAATTTAGTAAAGTGGCTTTCAGTGGAGTGCTAGAATTCATCACATCCTTCCCAAGCTTCTCTGCAAGCCTACTTTATTTAAGAAATGAGTCATTGCAGATAACAAGTAATGAAAGCATATGCCAGCAGGTTCATTATTTTAAATACTGCATTCTAGAATCACCAAATCACATCTCAAACCAAATCAGCGTACAACTATGTGCGCAAAAGTTTGTAAATCCATGGTTAATTATGTATTTTGCCGATTATTTGTGTGAAAATCATAATTTCCCATATCCCACATGGAACAAACTTTAACACTTTATTGCAAAATGTATTAATATACAGGGCAAAAAAACAAAATATGAAACCTAAAATGTGGCCTGTATGCCAAAAAATAGAAATATAATAATAATAATAATAATAATAATAATAATAATAATAATAAATAATAAATAGCTATGCAATAAAATTTGTAGGAAAATGATGCAATATTTCAGTTTGTAAAAATATAAAATGACCTTGCATTCATCAATTTTTAGATACAGCTCAGAACTGCAGACACAAAATAAGTCTTGGCTAAAAATGCACCAATTGATTGACCGGTGACTGCCCAGTTAGTCTTATATATCCAGTTCCATGTTTGTCTTAAATGTGGAAGTTATTCACAATGAGTGAAGAAGACCACAAATTCATACACTACCAGTCAAAAGTTTTAGAACACCCCAATTTTTTATTGAAAATGATTGAGTTTAATGTCTCACTGGTCTCTGAAATGAAGTCACAGGACTTAAATAAACTCATGGAATCAGTTTACAGACCAAAATGTGTCAAAACTTTGGACACAAAGCAGCACATTTGTCAGATATAACAGCTGAACACACTCGTGACTTTCTTTCTACAATAGACATCAAACATTCTTCAGACGGTTCTTCACTAATCTGCTGCAGAACATCACATAAATGTTGGCACTTGTAGGTTTGCTTTGCTTTTCACTTCATCCCAAATCAGCTGGATGGGGTTTAAGTCTGGAGACTGTGCTCCACTCCATGTTTTCAAGCTGACCATTTTGTTGTTGTTTCCTGAGGTAGTTCTGGCAGAGCTTGGACTGATGTTTTGGGTCATTATCCTGCTGTAGGATGAATCCCTGACCAACTAGATGCATAACGGAAACATTCTAAAACTTTTTAGTGCAATTTGCAAAACATGCATAGCCTGAGTAAAGTTTGGAAGAACAACTCTGAAAACATTCAATACAGCAAATCTGCCCGATTTGAATAAGCTAGCAAAGGCAAAGAGGCTAACTCTGTTGAGAATGCAGAGCCAGTCAACTTGTGACCGATTCAAGACGAAAATTCAATGTTGATTTTACAATAAATAAAATATTTTTCATCTGATTAGTGCATGCTTATCACATTTGTGCCACAGTCACTTCCCACGTTTTGTGCAAATTCACCAGGACTGAAAATGAGAGAACAGAGAAGTTAGAAATAGATTTCTTGCTGATCCGTGTAGAAAATGACTTCTTAGCATCCAGCATGTAGCTCCTTTATTACCTACGCACTTCAAGCAGATTTTTGAGTTCCCTATGTTGATCCACTCTTCTTCTTTGTAATGTCTTCCTCCTTTTTGTTCCTCATCCTTTCATTAATGTTTGGACAGAACCCGCCTAACTCCTGCTGTTTGTTAAACTCTAACACCCATAACCCCCACCCCAGCCTGTCTTGCCTCCATCTGTGCAGATGGCTGTATGGCTGTTTCTAACTGTCACATTGTCCATGCCATGTGTCCACTCACATCCAGCTCCCCAGCATCTTCGACACCACCACTGTTCTCCTTATCATGCCATCAGTGACATGTGACGCCTCACCTCACCGTTACTTTTTGCAACATCATATCCTGTTTTTGGGAACGGAAGCCATACTAGGGTGGATAAGGTACAGTAAAGTCATAGATATCATTATTCTCTAAATCCAATGGAACGGTAACCAGTTTTACTGGTTATTGATTCTAAATTTCTCACACCTATGTTAGGCCAAGACTAAGCGAAAGGAATCCTCCACCATTCAGTAATGTTTTTAATTTGCCTTGGTTGACTTAGCCTTGACAGTTTCCTCTAGCTGCTGTCCTCGGGGCCGTTTTAAGGACAGTTCCTTCACTGTATTAGCACAAGTGAAGTTCATTAGACGACCACTTTGAGAGTTGGTGGCTTGATAAATGTGGATTTCAGGAGTGGAAATTTCCCAGAAATCACTACAGTCTGTTTCACTTCCCTTTTAAAGCGTAAGGTGTTTGTAATCCAGGACTATATTCTACATAATACTTCAAAACCATAACAGTTGACTTGCTACAGTTAAAGTGAGCTGTAGATAGCAGACTATTATACAGGTGCTGGTCATAAAATTAAAATATCATGAAAAAGTTGATTTATGTCAGTAATTCCATTAAAAAGTGAAACTTGTATATTATATTCATTCATAACACACAGACTGATATATTTCAAATGTTTATTTCTTTTAATTTTGATAATTATAAATGACAACTCATGAAAATCTCAAATTCAGTATCTCAGAAAATGTGAATGTTACTTAAAAACAATACAAAAAGGGATTTTTAGAAATGTTGGCCAACTGAAAAGTATGAGCATGTACAGCACTCAGTATTTAGTTGGGAAAATCTATGAGGTATTGTGAAGAGGAAGATGTGATACACCAGATCCAACAGTTCAGAAGAGCTGAAGGCCACTATCAGAGCAACCTGGGCTCTCATAACACCTGAGCAGTGCCACAGACTGATCGACTCCATGCCACACCGCACTGCTACAGTAATCCAGGCCAAAGGAGCCCAAACTTAATACTGAGAGCTGTACATGCTCATACTTTTCATCTTCATACTTTTCAGTTGGCCAACATTTCTAAAAATCCTTTTTTTGTTTTGGTCTCAAATAATATTCTAATTTTCTGAGATACTGAATTTGAGATTTTCATTAGTTGTCAGTTATAATCATCAAAATTAAAAGAAATAAACATTTGATATATCAGTCTGTGTGTAATGAATGAATAAAATATAAAAATTTCACGTTTTTAATGGAATTACTGAAATAAATCAACTTTTTCATGATATTCTAATTTTATGACCTGTATATGATTGTTGGTGCATATTTTTGATGCATGTTGCTGGCCTTATTAGAAAGCTTAGTAGTGATGTTGAGGAATGTGTTAACGTGGTGTTGTTTTCTAGGGACACAGCCGGTCAGGAGAGATTTAACAGCATCACCTCAGCCTATTACCGTGGTGCTAAGGGCATCGTAATAGTGTATGACATAACTAAGCAGGAGACCTTTGATGACCTGCCGAAATGGATGAAAATGATCGACAAGGTACTGCAGACATGAACGATCATCATGTACATTTAATGTCCTCTTAAATGAAAAGTCATATGTAAAAGCCTGGTTTAATTACATGCAGATTTTTTAAGTGAAGAATTAACACATCCTCCAAACATGCATGCACATTTGAATGTACAGTAACCAAATTTATCATACAGGGGTGAAAAAACAAAATCTGATGTTCTGTATGCTGTATAATTACACACTAATAAATACATGAACATGTGCAGCAATTGTTTCTGTAGAGTTTTTTTAATAAGAAAAACATGGCCTTCAACGATCTTTGTGGAGTTAAATGTTATTGTTGTGTTCTGTAGTATGCATCAGAAGATGCTGAGCTCCTATTGGTTGGAAACAAGCTTGACTGTGAGGCAGACCGCATCATCACACGACAGCAGGCTGAACGGGTGAGTATGTCTTTGTCAAACCTATAGGTAAAGCTACTTCGTATATTGACATTTCCAGAAAAAAAAACCCCTTAACTGACCTTCTCACATTTGGTTAATATTAAATAGTGTGCAATTTTTAAGCTTTTAGTTTACTGAAAATTTCATCAAAATATTTTTTGTTGCTTGTATCATCTCTGGTACTCAGTATCTCTACAATTACCTCCCAAAATTAGCTTCATTAAACCAACTTTTGGTTTTTAACTCATTTCAAAGTGCTATTTTTACAGGTGCATTAAATTCATTTGATTAACTTTTGAAATGTAAACAACTATCGAGGATTCACTCAACTGAATGTTTGTTTGGAGAAAGCAAAAAAAAGTACTGAAATTCCTATTCAAGTTCATCATTTCTCTCTTCTGTTTCAGTTTGCTTCACGGATATCAGGGATGCGTTTCTGCGAAGCTAGTGCCAAGGATAACTTCAACGTGGATGAGATTTTTCTCAAGCTAGTGGATGACATTTTGAGTAAGGTTAGTACCAGTCCATAAGAATAATACTGACTACAAACAAGACAGAATTTTAGTTCATATACCGTCCATCTACTACTTCTCACTTGTAATCGGATTACTTAGTACTTTCTGGAAAAAAGTTCAAATTACTCATTAAACAAAATCTGTAACAAAGTGCAAAGAAACTCAGTGATAGTGTGCATCATATAAAAGGCACAGTCAGGTCTGCTGGATTAAAATGATATATGACTGAACTATCCAGTAACTATCCTGTAGAAACAGCCTAAAAGATTGCACTTCAAAATAGAAGCATAAAAATCCAAAGCTGAATTCAAATTTTCCTTTCCACCTTAAATGCATTCACGTGCCTACCATTTAAGGTGGAACAGGAAAATTAAATTAAGTACTTAAGAAGGAGGTCCTTTCAGCTTTATAATAAAAATAAATTCTAAATAAAGTTTTGATGATGCTGAGTCTCTTCTTCAGCTCATGATGTGTTTATCCTTAAAGCTTTTAATATGAACATAATTGAAGTGGAGTTTATCATAGCAGGGGTTACTGTTTGTAGAGCTACAGTAAGTGTAGAAAGAGGACAGTACCCAGGCAGGCACACTCAATACTGTACAACATATGATCAGAACATGCACATGTATAAATGACACTGATACAAGTGTTCAGTATACAGGGTTTTTTTGTTGCATTGCATAGATATAATACTGAGTAAAGTTAGTACCTATGATCTGATTACATTAATATAAACTGTAATGCTTTACATTACTTTGTTATATGAAAACATAAGCACATTGCTATAATGTGCTATCTTGTAAACCTTTACTCCCAAAACTGGTCCTAGCTAACAGTGAATGGAATGTTTGGTAATTGGTAACTCTTTCTTTAAGACGTAGGCATTAAAAGGCATATTATTCGCTCAGCTGGGGTCTCAGTCAGTGCCATGGAATTTGTATTTTTTTATGGATGCATTTCTGCATATTTAAGCATTGGAAGTCATTACATAAGTGTATGCACTTAGACACTAGTACATCGCCAAAAATGAGAATATTGTGCAAACATCATATTTTTTATGTGCTTTGCATATAAAGTGACGTATTTCAATACTTTTTAATAATTTTTTTATACTTTTTGAAATAAAAAATAACAATACAGTAAGAATTAGCTAGAAGAAAAATGCAAAACACAACACACACATGTTTAAAATTACTAATAAGCCAACCGGAAGAGATGGTTTTGAGATGGCTATGGATGGACTAATGCGCAGCTCAAGAGTGAGGTTGTTCTACAGTTTGGGACCAGCAGCATTAAAAGCCCTTTCACCAAGAGTACACAGCTTGGAGCAAGTGAGAATCAGAGGAGTGAAGAGTTTGAGCTTTAGAGTATGGCTGCAATAGACTGCCCAGGTAGGAGGGGGCGGGCCATGTAGAGATTTAAAAACCAGCACTAGCAGTTTATATTGTATATGGTTAGAGTACAGGGAGCCAGTGGAGAGGTTTCAGAGTAGGAGTAGTGTGGTCCCAGGACCTACTATTGGTCAAAACCCTAGCAGCTGACTTTTGAACATGCTGCATTCTGTTTAAAGCCCGGACAGGAAGTCCATATAACGGTTCATTGCAGAAGTCAATTCTTGATGTTACAAAAGCATGAATATAAAATATGACTGTTTACATCAAATAAAATTCACAATATTTACATTTTTTAATCCACGAAATTCATAATGAAATCTTTCTTTTTCTCACAAACACAAATGCTGCATGGACCCAACATTTAATTTGAGTTATGACCTACCATTATTAATCATTTCTGCAGATGCCTCTCGAAGTGCCCAGCAGGGAGCTCTCCAACAGTGTCCTGTCTCTGCAGCCAGAGCCAGAGGTGCCCCCAGAGCTGCCACCGCCTCGAATGCGTTGCTGTTGATTGCCATCATTCTTCTACGACTCCCCACAGACCCCATTGTCTCCTACTGTTTTTCCCTGGGCATCTGCATTTGCAGCATCTGACCACAAGGGGGTGAAGTTCACCTGCAGTGACAACATCTTTACCACCAGGGAGCTGTGGACTCATGTGGAACATGAGGGAGAGTTGTCAGTCATG
The DNA here is from genome assembly GCA_036984385.1 of Crenuchus spilurus. Lineage (NCBI taxonomy): Eukaryota > Metazoa > Chordata > Actinopteri > Characiformes > Crenuchidae > Crenuchus > Crenuchus spilurus. Next base: position 31,700 of record BRDA01012071.1, read on the forward strand.
CAGTGTCCAGAGTGAGTGAAGGCTGCAAAATGACAAAAAGCTGTTCTCTTCATCCCCCGTAAGAATTCATTGATAGGCAGATTGCAATCTTCAGGTTGCACACTCACTCATATAAGCACATAAAACTACATTATTTTCTCCTTCGGCTCTAAACAAAGCCATGCAGATGTCTCCACATACGCACCCCTACCCACACTACCTCATATCCAAGGAGGCCCAAGGTTGGGGTGTCCTACAGGTGCCTTCTAGGTCCCCTCTGTTGATGCTACGCACAGATAGAGAAGAAATGGGTTATGTAGAAGACAGCTGAACCTTTTCTCACTTCAATTCAAGCTTACTTAGAGCGCATTTAGTAGACGGCATTCTGTTGGCCTGTCTGTTTATAGCTTGTGCTAGTGAGTGCTCATCTCAGTCATTGACTACACTATCATCACTTTAAATGCCTTTACACACTGAGCGTGATTTACGTGGATGTTGATAAATTACTTTGAACTTCTTGTGCATTCATTTTTGCAAAGATCCCTCAACCAATCACAGTTAACTTTCACTAATGTGGCAACAGTTACGCTTCAGAAGTAACTAATTTTTTTGACAAACAGGAACAATTGTTTATCCTCTGCCTTCATAATTTACTCAACATTTCACAATTTGCACGCAGCCTAAACCTAGTTTGAGCTGATTTTGAAGCACAGACATCAGTCTGCTTATACTCACAAGGCTATAGATACTCTTATACAGCTGGGTTGTCCGAGCTTCATTAGTTTTTTATATACTTATCCTATCCTGTCACCATTTAAGCTACTCGTTAGGATTAAAGGATGTCTTCAGTACATTGCTTCAGTACTGTCTGCTTGTGTTCTTATTTTGTCAAAAAGCAACTGGTGACCAGTATTAAAGTTGGGAGGTATCTACTTATTTATAGCATCATATTGTTTCTATGTATTGCTGCAAACAGATGACAGCTAGCTTTATTATTGTGAACGTTAGGCTTTTCTTCAAGCACATATAGCTGGTTACACACCAACATGCCTCTATTTTAATGCCAGCTTGTCTTTTTGTTATTTATTTTGGGCGTTAAATAGGCGAGGATGTAACACTGTTGTCACAACATAAATGCAACCGGGCAAGTTAGCTAATTCTCTTGCCTTACTCTACAAAACTGACATCAAATATTATTTGAAAATATAAGAAAATTAAAATAAAGCACGTCTGACGTATGTTTTTTAGCATTTTTTTTTTTTTTTTTTTTTTTTTTTTTTTTTTTTTTTTTTTTTTTTTTTTTTTTTTTTTTTTTTTTTTTTTTTTGCTGTGAATAAAGCAGAATGAGCATTGAATGTGTGCAAAATTACAAAAACAAAATAGAAACGTTGACTAATATTAATTAACGTAATTTACAAATTCATTGTCTTTGTGTTACCACCATCCTGCCAATATCATCAGATGCCAGTTTGCTTGACATTGCCCAACCTCTGGATTTTTGTATGAATTCTTGTCACACTCATTGTGTAAAGGCCTTTAGTGTGTAAAAGGGCTGCACGATATGAACAGAATACTGTATTGTGTTTATGTTGCTACATATGATCTATGACATATTAAAAATGTGTAAGTTTAGATTGACTTGTGTTTTTTTGATCAAAGTAGTTTACATATGTTGGATATTGATTCTTTCAAAAAGTCAATGATCCAACAATCTGGAACTGTGATGCTCACAGCATAAATAAAGGAATTGTGTTTGGTTAGTGGGATCATTTGCATATTTTAGTTCTCTGCGTTATCAGTATTGCCAAGGCCAATGTTGGTTACCAATCAGTATTATTGTGCAGCCCTGGTGTGTAGATTATATTACCTGTGCTTACAGATTAAGACTCTTCTTAGTCTTGAGTTAAAAACATCTGTTTTTGCATTCTTGGCTTCATTAGATGTAATGAGATGAGCTTTTTTACTTCAGCGGCTGTCATGCCCATTACAGGTTGGTGGTCAGATTTGTTGTCTTCGTGTGTTGCACAGCCTGTCGGTATTATTTTCCCTTGTTATGAAGGCGCAGCCCGTGTCATGTTTTTTGCACTACTATCCACACTCGTAGCAAGTTTAAGAAAAATGCTAAGCAGACTGTACAGAAGACTACAGAGCACTAACGATAACTTCATTGTCGCTGCATTGTAGTCCACTAGTGTTATTTTTGACTGATTCTTTTGCTGCAAGCGGAGCAACAGAATGACACTAATAGAGGTTTCCGTGAAGGAACGCTACAGTCTGTGCTTCAGAACTGGAACTGAAAGGGCTACTACTTCATGGAAAGAAAGCTGGATTAGACGACAGTTTTAGTACCTACAGGGCTCTTCAAGAGCAAGAACGTGGACCTTTCTGCACCTTTGAAGTCAACAACATACCCACATTTATTGGAGTAAGTAGCAGTTAACATAGATTGTAGTTTAGGGCCAACGTAGCACATGGAACATCTTATTATAGTCATACATTTAGTTGTTGGTCTTGAAGCTAATAATGCTGTGGTGGTAAATTCAAGCTCTCCGTGTCTTGTGACGGTCTCAAACAATACATCAGCATTTCTCCAATTGGTTTGGGCCCAATTGAACATCTTCTGTGACAACACGTTCTTTTATTTTAGGAGAAACTTAGCTGGTTCTAGACTTTGATTAAATGCTGGTGCTCCAGATGTTCAGTCTTCTGTGCCAGAAGGATGAGAGAGGACAGTGTCGCTGTTTTTTAGCTCAGTTTTAGTGTCTCCCACAAGTTGTTGACTGAGAGATTATAGGCTTGAGCTCACATTTACTCTGCCAGAAATTCAGTGCATGTATCATGCAAAGCATCCTGGGATTTTTTAATATGTTGGCATTACCATTAGTGCTGTAGCACGTATTTCATTAGTGTTGGACAGTGCTACCTTTTTCTTCTCAAAGACATACACCAGTTAAAACATGCTTGCACTACTGTTCTAACATTTAATAGTGTTTACTGAGGTTGTTTATCGACTAATTTGTCATATTCTAGTGTAGTGTTTGAGGCTGTTTATGGACTAATCCCAGTGAACATATAACAAGGTTATATCAGCATTGCTAGAATTATTCTGGAACACTCATGACATTGGTACATCCCATGATGCTTTGCATGATATGTGGTAACAACTGTCACCCAAGCAGTGACCCTGATCCACTTATCTACTGTAGAAAACTACGAATCTGGAGCAGCAGCATTTTATTTTAGTGTCCAAACGGACAGAAAAACGGAATTTTCTTAAGAAATAAAAGTGTCCTAGAAACTTCTGGGTGACCTTAAACTTTTGAGTGGCCGGCCGTGTATGTGTTCTGGATTTATAATGCAGGCAATTATCACAAGCAGTTATTTTAACCCCCTTCACTATACTTACCAAAACAAAGAAAACTTAGACTTGGAAACACATTTCTGTTTAAAAGTCTTAAGGATGGATGCCTGGACATCTTCCTGTTGGGTGAAGTTCTGTTTGAAGGGCGGCATTCTAGTTCATGTCGGCTTGAACATGGCTCATGAAGTGTCTTTAAGGCCTGAGCTTTGTTGACTTACCCAGATTCTCAGTATTATTAGATCTTTTCTTTATATTTTAGCATCTACCCAAAATTCCTTTTGTGCCTCCGGTCAGCAAAATGTACAGAACAGTATTGAATAGTGAGAGAAATACTGATGTTAGTCGATGTGTGTGTTCTTTACAGTTACAGTGTATTTCCAATACTCAAATCAGTATGCACAAAAGTTGAGCCTGGGTAATCCAGTACCAGCTCACTAGGGTGTGAGGGTTAACGTAATGGAAAATTGCAGCCTTGCAAAATTTCAAAAGTGCTTCAAATTTTTATTTTAATTTTAATTTTTTTGTCCCTAGAGGATGTAAACGCTCACATAATTACTGAACTGACCTGAAAAAGTTCTCATTGTAAAAGCAATGTGTACGAGTGCATCTCCACAAGAAAAGTGAAAAAGTTTGTGTTCATAATTTAATTCAAAATGCTAAACTGTCACCTTTATGTTCATTACACACAAAGTAACATTTCAATTCTTTTTTTGTTTTAATGTTGATACTGTTTGAATAGTAATTTACTCCCAATGAAATATTCTAATCTAAGGATTCATGATTTTCATACTGATCAACATTAAAACAAAACAAAGCTAGAATTGTCACTTTTATCTGTAATAAATATAAAATTACTGTTTAACTTTTTGAATTAAATTAACAAGTTCAGTTTTTTTATGTGCCACTTTATTCACACAGTAATTCAGACAGTTATGAGCTCTGCTCTGTTGCATTTGATGTCTCATTTGATTAGGTAAAAATATTTTTGGCGAATCCCGGTCATGCTGTTTGCCATCAACATCCGGGGCCCTAGAGAGCAAAAATTGGCAGTGCTCTCTCTGAGCGGGTAGATGGCGCTCTCACTCTTTCACTATCACGTTGCAATGTTCGCTGACTCAGGCCTCTACTGATTGGTCCAATCGGAGCTGGGGACCCTGTGTGCCTTCCTCCAAGCGCGTTAGGCTCTCCAGTGACGGTGTATCAGCGGTGGTTAGAAAAAAAGCTGTGGCTGCATCACACGCAACGGAGGAGGCTTGTGCTTGTCTGCACCCTCCTAAAGTCAGGGACATTGCAAAGTGATGGGGAGAGGCCTAACAGAGGGGATAGGCTAATTGGCTACCACTACATTGGGAAGGGGATAAAAATGGGCAAAAACCTAGAAATTAATTATAAAAAATAAATTAAAAATTAAAAAAATTAAATAAAAAAAGTAATAAAAATTTGCAATGGGTCTGTGTGTAATATATATATATATATATATATAATATATGTATATATATATGTATGTATGTATGTATGTATGTATGTATGTATATATATATATATGTATGTATGTATGTATATATATATATATATATATATATGTATGTATGTATGTATGTATATATATATATATATATGTATGTATGTATGTATATATATATATATATATATATGTATGTATGTATATATATATATATATATGTATGTATGTATATATATATGTATATATGTATGTATGTATATATATATGTATATATGTATGTATGTATATATATATGTATATATGTATGTATGTATATATATATGTATATGTATATGTGTATATATATATATGTATATGTATATGTGTATATATATATATATGTATATATATATATATATGAGATTAAAACAGCTGCAGAGTCATAGCAACAGTTTCTGAGCCTTAAAATGGAGCCATGGATGATTTGGAGGAAACTAGGAAATGACATCAGTAGTATTATCACATTAATAATGAACAAGGAACCACCACTAATGCATTAATTAAAACCACAATTTATGCATAAAATAACTTTTGCCACCCCTCAAAAATTAATAACCAAAAAATAACTTTTGGAGCACAGTTTTGAAATTTTGCACGAATAGAATTTGATACTTTTTTGTGACCGGGGTGAGCTGATGTGAATATGTTTAAAATGTTGAGTAGTTGACTCGATCTCCACATCAGTGTGGCTTTTGTAACTTTCTGTCATTCTGAGAGCAGACGTCTTACCCCTCGTCACAGGTCCCTGTTTGAAGACCACCCGTCTGATCTTCAGTTTGAAGATGACTTGTAGCCGTGACTCTGTGGAGGCTTCTAAACCAGCCTGAAAGTGTTTTGCTCATTTTCTTCACAGTTGTGAGAACCGTATACTAACTAACCTCTTAATGTCGTGTGCCAGCTCGTGCCATGTTGTGAGATTGTTGGATTTGTTAATGAAGGGCCTTTCTTTATCACTAAGTGCTTTTTACTTTACTTATACTGGGCAGATTTGTTCTTCTGTCTTTATACTCGGCACTCCTGAAGCCCCTCGAGGCAGGTTTACTGAGCTAGTCATAGAACTGCTTTTCTGCCATCTTTTGCCTGTTTTTCTCAAAAGAAACACTGATTTCGGTGCATTTGAAGCTCAGTAAACCTGTTTTTGATTTGTGTTAATGGAAACTTGACTCGCCTCGTCAGATACACTTTAGAAAACCTTTCAGCTCACGAGGAAGTGAAGTAGCAATAACTTTCCTTTTCCAGTGTCCATTTAGTGTAGAATAACCTTAATGTACACTTTCCACATCACCTGTATGACTAGAATTTTATGATACGGATGTTAAAAACAAATGTGCCCTCATTTACACATGAAGGAGGAGAACAGAACTTTATATGAGGAATCTCATGACTAGGTTTTTGGCATGTTTGTGGTATTTATAACTTGTGGCATTCTTGAACTAATGAAGTGCAAATAAAGATTATATTTATTACCTACATGAGCAACTCCTCAAATTATTCCTGAGAACCTGCATCTGTTTCTTCAGTCATTTTCTTGCACAGAGAACAGAAAAGCATTAGAATGTCTTACTCCATCAGGATCAGCCATAACATTAAAACCATTATGACTGTGTTGGTCTCTAAACAGCTTTTGAGGTCTAAACTGTACATAAACCTCTGAAGATGTTGCTTAGCACCAGATCCTTTAAGTCCTGTAGGTTGTGAGGTTGGAGCCTTCATGGATCAAACTTGTTTGTCCGGCACGTCCCACAGATGCTCGGTTGGATTGAGATTGGGTGGCCAAGTCAACACCTTGAGCTCTTTGTCATGTTCCTCAAACCAGTCCAGAACACTGGCCAGCACAGCATCCAACTGAAAGATGCTACTACCAATATGGAGGACTGTTGCATGATGGGCTGTACTTGTTCTGCAAAAATGTTTACAAAGGTGGTAGTACTCAGTGCTTCCCAGCAGAATATTCTCACACTGCCTTCTTCCCAGAGTGCATTGTGCTGCCACAGATAAGCAACATTTAACCTTGGATGTCCATGACCATTGTCCTTCCTTGGACCACTTTTGGTAGGTATTAACCACTGTACCCAGTCATCTAGCCCTCAGAATTTAGTTTTGGTCACTTGGATTCTTGTTAGCCTTTTTTTCTGCTTTGAAGACATCTACTTTAAGAACTGACTGTTGATTGGCTGCCTAGTACAGAGGTTAGACAATGAAAGTGAAACAGCTGTCATGTTAGTGTGGGAGGTTTCATGGCTAAACTGGACCAGTCTGGTCTTCATTAATGTCACATTGCACCAGTAAGAGCAGAGTGTGAAGGTTCAGTTAGCAGGTAAGAGCACAGTTATATAGTATATTACAATGCACACAACATTATGGTGACATACCAGAGTTCAAAAGAGGACAAATTGTTGCTGCACGTCTTGCTGGCGCATCTGTGACCAAGACAGCAAGTCTTTGTGTCTAAATATTATTGAGCCACTTTGGGGTGTTTTGGAGGAGCGAGTCAGGAAACGGTTTCCTCCACCAGCATCACGTAGTGACCTGAACACTATCCTGCAAGAAGAATGGCTTAAAATCCCTCTGACCACTGTGCAGGACTTGTATATGTCATTCACAAGACAAATTGACCCTGTACTGGCTGTAAAAGGAGGCCAAACACCTACTAATAAATTATTGTGGTCTAAAACCAGCTGTTTCAGTTTCATTGTCTAACCCCTGTATATCTCACCCCTTGACAAGTGCCACTGTAATGAGATATTATTCACTTCACCTATGACTTCATACAAATGTTGTGTCCATGATGGGCCAAGTCTTTGAATAACAAAGCTGGGCAGAGCATCTCCAGTTTGTCGACAGTCATGATTTCCACTGCCTCAGCCAGCACTGCATCAACTGGCATTCCTCAATAGCTGATATAATCACATGGACAATGAATGACTGGCAAACATTTGTCAATGACTACAATAGAGTTACATTCACAAATGCAGAAAAGAAACCTTAAGTTTAAACATTTCCAGAACTGGCCTTGTCTTCTCTAGACTCTGAGACATCTGGGTTGGACCATCACACAGTGGAAATGTGTAACGTAGTCACACAAATCTGTATTCCAGGTCTTTCTTTGAAGAAATGGAACGCTTGGTGCTCTGGACCAAAAGTCAGGATCTGTCATGGTATGAGGTTGTGACAGTGCCCTTGGCAAAGCAAATTAATACTTCTGTGATGGAAGCATTAGTGCAGATTTTACAGCAACGTATGCTGCCTTCAAGACATCTTATTCAGGGATTTCCATGGATTTCTTCACAAGACAATGCAAAACCACATGCTGCACATATAAATGCGTGGCTGGGGAAGAACAGTGTACTGGAATTGTGTTTGCAGGAAGAATGAGACAAAACACTTAAAACTCTTCATCACTTGGTATCATTGGTGCTAAAACATCTTTTAAATGTTGTGAGAAGGAATGGCAACATCACAAAGAGGTAAATGCTTTACTATCCCAAATTTTAGGTGTTGTCCTGAAATGCAGCAATTAAATAAAAAAGTAAATAAAAGAAACACTGCAGCTTTTTTTCTTTTTTTGGGTTATTCCATCCATCCTTATCCTGGTCAAGGTTGTGGTGAGTTCCATCAGGTTGTATTATATTCTGTGATAATGTCATTTCTTTCAGCATCTGCTCACTTCCACGTCTTTTGAGTCAACAGTCTTTCTTTTCCTTTAATAAGTACGACAATCTACTGTATCAGAGCTGCTGACTAAAACGTCCTCTGAGATGCAATGTCTGTGTGGAGCCAACAGATGGCGCCAGAAGACATCAAATGGTCCTGAATGCAGCTACTCTGACAGGATAACTAACTGATGGTTTAGTTAAACTGGAGATGACGTTGGCTGAGCTGTGTTTTAATCTGCACACTTGTGGACTCCACTGACTGAGCTGTGTTTACATTCACTCTGAAGAGGAAAAACCGATAAATGGCGGACTTTATCGAGTCTGTACCCGAGCTGGGCGGGTCCAGTGATGACAGAAGAATGTGGTTTTTGGACTTGCAGTGTTCAGGAGCTGGACATGTGACCTTAAGCCACCTGCTCGTTCTGCTGAGTGTATGAGGAGCTACTGTTAATCTCATTTATTCTCAATCTGAAACGTGATTGGAGACGTCTGCTCCAAATTTCAACAGAGCTGAGAAATGCCCTTCTCTCCCCCCCCCTCTATTTCTCTCTCTTTCTCTCACTCACTCACTCTCGATGTGTGTATTTGTGTATTTGAGGGGACCTGATGTTTCCAGAATGAGGCGAATGGGAACATTTGAGACATAGTGAGGACATTAGCTGCTCATCCAAACCCCGCCCATACTAACAGAACCCCACCCACGACTATCAAAACTCCACCCAATACAACCAAAGTCCACCTGATACAGTAATACAGAAATATCCCAACAAAGACATGTTTACATACTGCTCTGTGTGTGTGTGTGTGTTTGAGAGAGAGAGAGAGAGAGAGAGAACGTGATTTACTGCACCCCCCTCATCCCACCGCGTTGCACGCGCACGCACGCATGTGCTGAAGGCGCGCGCGAGGGGCGTGTACAGTCTGTGCAAGAGTGTGTGAATATACAGCAGGCTCCTGTCTGCGCATGCGCAAACCACGGCACGCGCGTCACACCGCAGCGGCTGCAGAGTGTTTCACAGAGAGAGAGAAAGAGAGAGAGAGATGAGGCTCGGGGGTATCCGCGGGAGGAGGAGCGGCTGCTTCAGTGTTTGATGTTGAGACGCCGGAGGCTGCGGATTAATAACGAGCGCGCGCTGATTCCTCCGTTTCTCCTCGTGTTGGACGGACTCGGTGCTGCTGAGGTAATGAGAGCCCGGAGTGAAGAAGAGCAGCGCGCGCGCCTCCTTTCCTCTTCCTCCTCTTCCTGCTGTCACTCCGGCCGTCGCCCTTGATGGAGCGCGAGCGCGCGGCCGATGGCTCTGGCGGAGACGCGCCGCCGCCGCACAAGCGCAGGCCGAACCGCGCGCCCTCTCCGGCCAGACCCGCGCTAAAGGAGGCGCACTTTCCGCGCGCGTCCAAGCCGCTTCCTTCCACCTCCGCCTCTGCCGCGCCGCCCAAATCACCCAGGCCGCTCGCGCATCAGCAGCAACACCAGCGCGCGACAGCAGCGCTACGACGTGTCGGAGCTCCAGACAAAACAACACCAACAAACAGAAGCAGCGCGAGAGCGACAGCAGTGAAGAAAGCCGCGAAGGTCTCGCAGCACGCGGAGCGCAGGGTTCCCGCCCCGCCGCCGCCGCCGCCACTACCGGTACCGGCTGCCAAGAGCAAAACAAGCAGGAGAGTGAGCGCGCCGCCCCGCGCGACCTCGTTCACCCTCGCGTCTCCTGTGCGCGTGCCCACCGGCAGCGCTGGCGTGGCACGCACTGACAGCAGCTCGGACCTGTCTGACTGCGCCTCGGAGCCGCTGTCCGACGAGCAGAGACTCGCACAGGCCCCCAGCAGCGACGCCGAGTCGGGCTCCGGCTCCGCCGCTTCCGGCTCAGGTTCCGAGCACAACGCCGCGGAGGGGTCAGCAGGGGCACGAGCGCGCGCGCCCCCCACCTCCACCACAATCACCATCACCACCACCACCACCACATCGCCACCGGTAGTAGCGACATCCACTACTCTGACATCATCAGCAGCCGCACGAGCGTCACCTGCGCGAGCGCGCACGGACAGAGCCGAGCTGAGCGAGGACGAGCTGCTGCGCGAGATCGAGGAGCTGCGCTCAGAAAACGACTACCTCAAGGTTACCGCGAGACCTGCCCTGAGCACTCATCTCTGCGCGCTCCCGAGTCACCTGCACGACATGTTTCTCCATCTCTTCCCTCCATCCTCTCCTCTCCTGCACTCCTCCACCTGCTCTCCTTCTCCTCTACTAGTTCTGCTCTTTCTTCTTCTCCTCTGTTGCTCTCATCCATTTGTTTTTCTCTTTTGTTCCTCTCCTCCATCTTTTACCCTCCTATGTTCCTCTCCTCCATCTATTTTCCTCCTCTTTTCCTCTCCTCCATCTGTTTTCCTCTCCTCCGTCTATTTTCCTCCTCTGTTCCTTTCCTCCATCTTTTTTTCAGTTGCTCTCCATCTGTTTTCCTCCTCTGCTCCTCTCTTCCATCTTTTTCCTCCTCTTTTCCTCTCCTCCATCTGTTTTTCACCTCTGTTCCTCTCCTCCACCTCTTTTCTTCCTCTGTTGCCTAGTTTCCTTCTTTGTTCCTCTCCTTCACCTGTGGTTTTCTTCTCACTTCCACGTTTTTATTTAACTATTTATTCATCTCTTCTACCTTTTCCTTCTCTTTTCATTTTCTCCACCTATATTCATCCTCTGTACCTCTGCTCCACATATTTTCTTCCTCTCTTCCTGTCCTCCATCTGTTCCCCTCTTCCTTTACCCCTCTCCTCCACTTCTTCTTTCATCCACTAATTCTACTCATTCCCTCCACCAACATTCCACATGCTCTTCTACCTCTCCCACCTTTTATACTCCTCATTGATTTCTAATCTGTCCATCTTCTCCACATAATTTTTTTCCTGCTCTCTTTCTCCTCCCTTTCTCTCTTTCACCCACTGTCCTGCTTCTTCTTTCACTTGCTGTCCTTCTCCTTCACGTCTGCTCTACGGCTGCTTTTCTCCATAGTTCTTGTTCTTTCCTGTTCCTTCTGCTCTCCTCCTCTTGGTCTGTAGTCCTGGCTTAGGCTTAATCTGGGTCTGTGAAACAGTCCTCCATCACTTTATACGCAGCTGAAATGCACAGAATCTTTGAACGGAGTTTTTAGGTCACCCTGGTCTACAGGGAGCGACTGCAGGGCTGAATTTCTGCCTCTGTATGGTAGACAGTAGCGCTGTGTGCACTGCAGAGAGAAGCAGCCCTGCCCATGAGAACCTAATAGGACACAGTCTCACCTTGGGACAGGACATCTGATGTCTCGTGTCCCCATGATGTGGCCTGCCAGATGTACCCCCGTCAGCTTCTCTCTCTCTCTCTCTCTCTCTCTCTCTCTCTCTCTCTCTCTCTCTCTCTCTCCTATTTTATCTTATAGATAGATAGATACTGTAGATAGATAGATAGATAGATAGATAGATAGATAGATAGATAGATAGATAGATAGATGCAAGCGGCAGGATCTGTGTATTAGTAAAAACCTGGTGATACATATTGTGATTCCGTTTATTATGGTATGTGATGCTATAAGAAAGATGATACTTTGAAGTGGAAGAGTCTAATGGCTGAAGTCAGAATACACCACTGCTGTGTAGTGGTCTGGTAGTTAAACACAACATAAAATAAGCCACAGGCTGCTACCAATATATGCATGTAAACTATTAATAAAAAATCAATGCTATGTTTTTGAGAATTAGTACAGAATCACAAAACATAATATTGTGATACTCACATGTATCAATATTGTCTAGTAAACAAACACTGCCAATGTGATTTCACACAGAATATGACCTCCATATTTAACCCATCCGTGCACACACACTTGTGAACACATTGAGAACATGTGCCCAAAGCGCATATATATACTGTACCCTATATATATATATATATATATTACATATTTTTAGGCCCACCAAAATGGCCTAATTTTGCACTGGAAAGTACACTCGTGATGTGCTTTGCAGGATCCTCTATCAACTCTAAGAGCATAGCAGGATGATGTGGTCACATGACTTTGTCCCCCAATGTCCTGTGAAGGTGATCGTTTGCAAGCTGTGGTGTAAATAATAAAAGCAGAGCCCCTCAAGTACAGTCATGTCACAGGGCACTGGTCCAAATACTGTCAGGCAGCATCCCACATGTACAGTTACATAAAGTACATTTTGACTGTCATTGCCGTTATTTTGTTGTACTGGGTCAAAGATCCTGCCCCGGTGGTGTGAACTGTGGTGACCAGCACCACCAACACTTCCACACTAGAGCCCTTGGCAGATGGGTTGGTGTCAGGTGTAAAGCTCTAGTCAAGAGGTTCTTTATACTGATACTAATTCAGGTTTGACTCTGTGCTCAGGATGAAGTGGACGAGCTGCGAGCCGAGATGGAGGAGATCAGGGACAGTTATCTGGAGGAGGAAGTGTATCAGCTGCAGGAGCTGCGCAGGGAGCTGGACAGATCTAATAAAAACTGCCGCATCCTCCAGTACCGCCTGCGCAAGGCCGAGCAGAAGAGCCTGCGGGTGGCACAGACCGGCCATGTGGACGGCGAGCTGCTCCGCAACCTGGAGCAGGACCTCAAGGTACTTATTAATTACCTGTAGTGACATTTTTCATGTAATTATAATTCTGTACATAGTTCTGGAAGTTTACAGTATAGAATACACAACAGTGTACGTTCTAGACTATGTGAATAACATTCTAGAACAGTGTGAATGGGATGACGATTCAGGAGCAGTGTGGTGGCAGGACGACACAATATTCTCCCTACACAGTAAATCTGCCAGTGTTAAAACAACACTATTAGAGTTAAATTAACACTGAGAGTGTTACATTTTGACACCATCAGTGTTAATTTAACTCTAATAGTGTTGATTTAACACTGGCAGATTGACTGTGTATTCACATTCTCTATTCTGTTCTAGAACGTTCTCTCCATTCAAACTCTTCTAGTATGTTCTTCCAGTTCACGCAGTTCTAGAATGTTTTCCCTGTTTACAGTGTCCTAGAACAGTTTGAATGAGCGAGAACTTAAAAAAAAAACCTTTTGAATGCTACAAATGATGTCGAACGTTCTGAAATTTCTAGAACAGTGACAAATGAATGAGGTAGAACATGTGGGAGAATGAATGCATGAGAACCTTCTAGAACAGTGTGTAGAACATTCTAAAGCACTGTAAATTGGGAGAATATTCAAAAACAATGTAAAAGCAGGAAAATGTTGTAGAACAGTGAATCAGGGAGACTAAAACAGTAGGACTAGGTCAGAGCTTTTGGAATGTCTAGAACAGGGTCTAAGCTGGGAACGTTAAGATTTGAGAGCAGTGTGAATGCACTGTGAACATATAGAGTGAGGGAGAACATTCCAGAACAGCGTCAAAACATTCCCAAACAATGTTAACAGGCGAGGATATTCTAGAACAGTGTTAATGGTGAAGAACGTTCTAGAAACTCCCACCAGTGTTAGAATCTACACTGGGCAGATCTTCTGAACTTTAGAGAAAATTTAATAAAATCTAAAGAATTTATTCGAGGCTTTAAGGCTCATAGTGTTTGTCTGGGTTTGTCTGAACACAGGTGGCCAAAGATGTGTCGGTTCGGCTGCACAATGAGCTGGAGAGCGTTGAGGATAAGCGCACACGGGCAGAGGATGAGAACGAGATGCTCAGACAGAAGATCATTGAGGTGGAGATCTCTAAGCAGGCCCTGCACAATGAGCTGGAGAGAGCCAAGGAGGTACAGCATTTTAAACTCTTACACTGACCTAAGAGCAGCTTTTATTCAAATTAGGTCTTACAGTAATGATGGTGTTCAGATACTGAAACTGGTTGCTTTAGGTTGAATAGTAAGCAATTAAAACAAGATTTAGGATTTTACAGCTGGGTTTATGGAACCACAAAGAAGGGTTTAGTCATTGTTCTTCTGTAGATGATGTACTTTGTTGGTATTGAGAACTTTTCATAACCAGGAAGTATAATAATTAAAACATGATAATGTACATCACAACATACCATTCAATTAGTGAATTAATCTACTTTAACCTTCTGGAGTCGACTGTCCCACCAACAAAATATTAACTTCTGCAAAAATGCTTATATAACTCAATTTTATCCTTGAAACAAAACTAAACATACCCAAAAGCCTGAAAGGATCTACTTTTCAAATGTATATAACTTGAATTTAAATATATTTTAGATATTTGTGCAGAGATACTAAGCAGAGACACATTTTTCAGTGCGAGTCAGACAGCTGTGCTTTATTTTCCCGCCAAATGACACAATCATTTCATATGATAATGACATGGTAATTCCGGACATTCCATTGGTGGTTTAGCGGCCGTGCATTGTGTGAAATGTGCAAAGACCAAAGAAAAGAGCTATCACCTGAGTGTTCACACTTGTCTCATAAATATTCAATCTAGGAACCACTGAATGAGTAAAACACGTCAACACACATTTGTTAAGCTTTAGAAATAAAACCACATACAATTACTAAAAACTGTAATGAGCAGTGTGTAGCCAACACCTCTGTGTATTCAGTTCAGAGCTCAAAAGTCTAGAAATGTTTAGAGCGTTTTTTCACAATATATCAGCACATCTGAAAAATTTGGAAAGTCTAAGTTTAGAGCAGATTTAATTAAAATATAGATTTATGACACTCTTACTGTTTTGACACTGTTGTTGCTGTTGGTGCTGAATCACTTTAAAATAATTTTAGATGGGTGTAATTTGTAAAAAGTGAAGGCATGTCAGACTACATCAGAGTGTCTGAAATACCCTCAGACTGCAGGGGGTTAAATTACATGGCTGAATGTAATCAAATCTTCACAGCAATGTTCCACCATCTAGTGTACAGTTTCAGAAGAGTAGAGGCTCTTACTGTAGCAAAGAGGTGACAAACCCCCCATTATATTATACATAGCAAGATGGTTCATACAGAAGTCCTTCATCAGTGTGCTTAGCCTTGGGTCCTTTTTGTACATTCTCAGGCTGTGGTGTTGTGCTGTGGGGTAATGGGATGAGGAAGAGTTATTCCAGGGCCTGCGAGGTTAGCTTAAGCTAATCAGGAAGAACAGCATCGTGGATAGAAATGGCTCATAATGCAAGTCAGCACTCTGCACATAGTCAGTATGGAGAAGCGTGACTCTGCCACTAGCCATGAATTTTCCATGTTTTTGGTATGTTGATTAAAATAAGTCTTGAAGACAACATTAAGTATTAAATAAAACCAGCAAAATTTGCATAAAAGGTTTTTTGGGGTCTTCATAATGGCTCATTTGATAATATCCATCCATTTTGTTGATGGACATGCTAATCTTTGGCTGTTTCAAGCAGAATTGTGTTCTCCAGTGATCTGGCTCTAATCTTGATGTGTCCAAAGTAAGATTTCCTTATGGCTTCCAGTGAAATGTGAGGATCGATCTGGTCCAGGATCCATTTGTTTGTATTCATTGCTGTTTAAGGCACTCTTGGAAGTCTTCACCAACAGTTCAAAGTCATCAATGTTTTTCCTGACCTTTTCCTTTTACTGCCCAGTTGGCCGATTTTGCTGTTTATTTGTAAAACAGAAGTTTCTCCGTTGTGAAGTTTTCCTGTGAAGTACTCCATATTTCTCAGAAGTTAAGTCAAGATTGAGTAATATGTTTACATACACGTCTCTGAACATGTGCAGGATTGGTTTGTCAGACTAGCAAAGAGTCCTTGAACTGCTTTTTTCTTTTTGATTTTCTGCTAGCTCTGTTTTGGTACCAAATTGCCTCACCCACAACCAGTGTTTCTGCATTCTACATTTACCCATAAACCCATTTTCTGCATCACCACACACAAATTCCAAAATTCCTTAAGAGAAATTGCATGAGATAAAAAGGAATCATGAGATACTTAGTCCAGATAAAAAGTATAATAGTCAATCACAGAATGAAAAACGGATATTTCCGTAGCTAGTAAATGAGCATTATTGTTGAGTACAATGAAACGTTATGGTGATCTCTACTAAATTGCAAAGGATGTGAGATTACTGATGTGTTTTGCACCAGCAGGAGACTTATTTGTGTTTCCACCTGATCTCATGATGAGAACATTGGGGTCATTGCTAGGTTATGCATATGTGGCGGAGTAATACTTAAAAAGCTTTGGTCAGGACATTATTGCCAATATCAGTCTACAACATCTCTCAGCCAATCAGTCAGAACTAAATGTGATAATATTTGCAGACATGTATAAAGATAAAGGTGATGCATTTATATGGGAGAAGGTGTTACACTAAATGCTATGAGGTAGTTTAATGTACAGTGAGTGTCAGTGGGTATGAATATATGTTGTGTCTAATAACGTGTGAAGTAGTTGACAATATGAGGTAGTTTAGTTCACAGTTAGCATGAATCAGACAAGCAGTGTCAGCAGTATTCACTGTAATTGCTGAGATGCATTTTAATTCTCAAGGCAGTCACTTCAGCTAATGAAAAGTGCAGCCTTTTTATCCAGTTTACCACAGCAGTAAATACAGTATAGTTCTGTGACAGTACACACCCCTGTCTGGGACAATACCTATCAAAGATAATTGAAATAATTAAAGTCATCTCACTAATCTGATGTCATGTAAGTAATTGTTTTCCCTGGTGTCTCATTGAGCCAAAAATGAGTGAGGATCAGTCAGTGGATCAGTCATATTAAGACTATTGCATCCTAAAATATATACATAGGTTCACTTTGTAGTTCTGCAATTAGAGACTGTAGTCACTTTGTTAGCTTCCTTTGACCCTGTTCTTTAATGATCAGAACCCCAGGTATTATTTACATGATGGCTCTTTCTCAGCACTGTTGTGACACTGATGTGGTGGTATGTTAGTGTGTGTTGCGCTGATACAACTGGATCAGGAAAACGTCAAACTGAAGTGCTCAAATATGACATTTCTAAATGCGGTGGTTGAGCCCAACCAGTGGGAGCATAGCAGGGACCAGATCGCACCAGTGGGACTATACTTGCAGAAGGGTTCATTAATGATGTTAGAGTGGTAAATATGGCATTACGACTCTTTCCCAATGACTCCTATTGGTATAGATTGGTGTTCCTTTTCTTTGGCTGGGAATCGACCCACAGTCTGCTGTGTGGTGGTAAACCGTATTACCTACTCCACTATACCAACTTTCTACTTGATTACTAAGAGTGTATAAAGAGTATAACGACATTCAGCAGTGTGAGGTGTGTGTTGACCTTTAGTGGGTGTGTGTGTGAGTAGTATGACTCCTGCTGGGTTACGCTGTAGTAGACTCTCACATTTATCTTGACAGCCTCAGTGAGTCTGACCTCACACACACACACCTACGCTGCCAACAGTAGAGTTCCCTATAGGGTCACTGTGAGAGAGAGACAGCAGGGTAGAGAGAGAGAGAGAGTTAGAGAGAGGATAAAGCCAATATCAAGTAGTTGATGCTGTGCTGAGGGGATGTGAGCCCCCCCCCCCCAGGTTTGCCCTAGAAAACAGCCAGCTCCATCTCTCCCCCATTCATCATGGGACTTCTTTCTTCCATCCCTTCATGCATCCATCCTCTTATATTTCTCTGCCAGAGGTACAGGAGATGAAGACAGATGTGCATGAGCTGCACGCAGTGTTCCACATGTTTCTAATAGAGAATTATTTAGGATCCCGTATAGACTGCTGTACATAGAACTTTATGCACTATTTAAAACCTGAGAGATCACATTTTTACTATATTAACCTGAATGCAGTCAGCCAGTCAAGGCATGTATGATGTGCATTAAATATGGAATGAATGCTCCTCCTTCATTTCTCTGCATCCTATTATTACATTATTACTTAATAATTGCATTAATTAGTAGAATTAATGATAACTAATAACTAATAACTCTGCAAGATTTTATCCTAGAAACAAAACTAAACATAAAAGCGTCTACTTTTCAAATATATATATCTTGATTTGAAATATATTTTTAGATATTTGTGAGAGGAGCTTAAATAATCAGAGACAAGTCTGTGAGAGCGAGTCAGACAGCTGCAAGTTTTTTCCAGCTAAATGACTCGATCTGTCATTCATATGATAATGACATGGTAATTTCAGACATAGCATTGGTCAATTAGTGGCCGTGGAATCTCAAATATGAAGGAGAACAAATCTCACCTGAGGTGAACATGAACCAAAGACCTCTCAATTCACATCTATCTCATAAATATTCAATCTAGGAACCACTGAATGTGTGAAACAGTGTCAGCTCACGTTTGTTAAGCTTTAGAAATAAAACCACATATAATTTCTATAAACTGTAATGAACAGTGTGTAGCCAACACCTCTGTTTATTCAGTTCTGAGCTCAAAAGTCTTGTCTAGAAATGTTTAGAGTTTTTGTTCACAATATATCAGCACGTCTGAAAACAGGTTTTTGGAAAGTCTAAGTTTAGAGCAGATTTAATCAGAATATAGATTTAGGACACTCTTACTGTTTTGACGCTGTTGTTGCTGAGTTTGTGCTGAACAAAAGCCTGTGTAACACTTTGGGGAAAATAATTTTAAATGAGTGTATTTTGTAAAAAATTCAAAGCATGTCAGACTCCATCAGGGTGTCTGAAATACCCTCAGACTAAAGAGGGTTAATGACTGAATGCAGAAATTGGTGGCAGACTGTAATTAACTTGCTAGCAGTCTTATATTATATCTGAAGACATTAGATTCTTCTTCTTTTTGCATTAATTGCATCACAATTTAATTTAATCACAGTACAGTCTTGCCATTACACAACCTATTGCTGGCTACTAATAATCACAAGTATTACCTGCAGCATATGCCTCTGTGTTTGAGGTCTATGTGGGATTTATTTTATACATTTTGCTCCCACCTGCACTTCATCTGATCCTACCTCAGACTAGCAGCATTTGTAGCGCTCCAGCCTGCAACATACACATTTCAGCCTGACTACCATTTTGAAGAAAACACAGAAATATATATATAAATGAATGTGAGTCAAAATGATCTGCACTTTAGTTATATTACAGTGTCTTTTGGCTGCAATTATTCTTATCAACACTTTCTATAATAGGTCACTGTTTCCATAACAGCTGTGCAGGTTTGAAGATGTTACATCAGTTCATTTATGACTGCAGTGCAACAAAAATGGCTGCTCTATTTATGATTTGAACGAAAGAAGAGCAGCATGCAGTGATTTGTTTTTGGTGGTCTGAGGGTGTGTCTGGTGCTGGTATTTATCAGTGTACAGTATGAAGAAAGTGTTTTGTCATGAAAAAGTGTGTAGGAATAGATATAGACTGTCGCACAAGGATGTCAGCCAAGTAGAAGAAGCGGCCGCCCTTCTAGACAGATTATTCTAGTTAGATTATGTTGCAAATCATTTGTAAATCGGCCGTATCAATAATCCACAACAGCCTTGGGTTTTGGAAAGTTTATGCAAGATGTGAACCAAAACAACTCACGGAAGAGTGCAAGCAGATGCGTTTGGACATCTGCAAACAATTTCGTAGTGGGTATTTACTGACCATACTCAGTCTAAGGGTGTTGATGCATTGTGTTAAAATGTCCTCCTTATAGTCCTGATCCTGGACTATCTCCTGATTGATCCCTGTTTGAAAAAAGCCATAAGAGGTCAGAGATTCACTTCTGATGAAGAGCTGAAGACTGTGGTGCATTTGTGGCTCTCAGCTCATCCAGAAACATGTTTTAAAATGAAAGCTTGTTCATAGATGGGCTCAATCTTGTAAGTACCATATCACTAGTGTTTTATTGTTCCTCTGAACAATAATAAGCTCTTTCTGATCTGAAGTATGCTCTGAATGAGCTTGTTAACATTCAGCACATAACTCAGCCAGGAAGAACAGGTTCCAGACCTGGCCAAAAGCTTGAAAATGCGTTAACATTGTCATTTAAAAAAATATTCACCACATTAATGTTGACAGCCCTACTCAAAATCTACACTTTAACGTGAGGTTAGCATGCTGACACACCTCCATATTTGCTAATGATGGAGGAGGTCATTGTGTTCCATATAGCATTTCTACAATGTCTGAAGTGGCTGCTCGTGTTACGTATGAATGACACACATATAAAGTTCAGGAAAGTGCGGAAAAGTGAACAAGAATCTGGAATCAAGGTCAGCTGTGCATCAACTAAAAATGATCAGTGGTGGACAGTAGTGGAGTACATTTACCTGAGTACTGTACTTAAGTACATTTTTTGAGTATTTTTACTTGAGTATTTATTTTTTGGTGAACTTATGACTTTCACTCCACAACATTTCAAAGACAAATATTGCACTTTAGACTCCACTACTTTTCTATGAAGTTTGCTGTTACTTGTTTCTTTTGGCTCAGCATAACTTTGTAGTCGCTGTTGCTGTTTTTCTTTACTGAAATGCAATTGGCCACTGCTCCTCACAAGAAGGGGAACCAATCACAGTCTCCACTCACACCTGGGATTTGGAATTACGCCATCGTCCATTTGAACTGAGCTCCCGCTTTCATTCAAACAGAATTCTTTAGTGAGAAATAAAATATTGTCCTTTATTGTCCTTTTAATTGGATTTATTTGATTGAGTTTGTCTTGCAGAAAAAGTTGTTGATTCAGGTATTAATCTAGATTAATCTGTTGCAGAGCTTTCACTGTTTTGTAAGCTTCTATGTTAAGTGTGGTAGTTCTTAGTTACCAGTGTTTCTGTTTGTGAGGAGAAAAGTCTGTCCTGTTTTTTGTTATTTTTTTTGTAAAAAAAATTTAAAATGACAAAAATAGTTCATTCATTCATTCATTCATTATACCACCCGCTTAATCCTCATCAGGGTCGCGGTTAGTCCCCTACCCCCTCACTGGGTGCAGGGCAGGGCATTACATTATTCAACCAAGCCCAGGACAGGGTGCCAATCCATCACACACACACATACACACACACATACACACACATACGGACAATTTAGAGTAGCCAGTCCACCTGACCTCCATGTTTTTGGATTGTGAGAGGAAACCGGAGTCCCCGGAGGAAACCCACGCAGACACGGGGAGAACATGGAAACTCCGCTCAGATGTGGACTCGAACCCAAGACCTCAGCGCTGAGAGGTGAACGTGCTAACCACTAAGCCACCGTGCCACCCCCAAAATTAGTTGTCCTATTTTTTTATTGCATTTTTATGCTGAAGTTTACAGGTGGTGTAGACTTTTTGTTGCACAGTGGTTCTACATGTCAATACATCCTCAGGTGGTTTCAGCAAGTTACAAGGTTCTGTTAAAGCACTCAAAAATACAGCAATGTACTGATATTAGACAATATAATTTGCACTTTTGAATACTTGAGTATTTTTAAATGCACGTACATTTGATTACTTAAGTATTTAAAAAAAAAAAAAAACGTTAACTTGAGTAAACTTTTGACTGCTCAACTTTTACTTGTAGTTGAGTAAGTTTTGGCCACGATTATCAATTCTCTTACTTAAGTACTAGAGTTGAGTACTTTGTCCACCACTAAAAATGACTAGTTATGTTACTAAGTGACTCTCCTTACAGCCTAAAATCAAAGGTCAAATGTCCTCTTTGGCTGTTCTAGCAGTAGTGTTGGTGTCCTTAATACACTGTAGTGTAATTATGCAGGTGAAGTATCTGAAACCGTCACCTCAGCCCACACAGTTTAATTCATTAATGAATGATTGCACATTTTAATGTATATTTTAATGTGGTTATTTTTA
Organism: Crenuchus spilurus; assembly: GCA_036984385.1. Lineage (NCBI taxonomy): Eukaryota > Metazoa > Chordata > Actinopteri > Characiformes > Crenuchidae > Crenuchus > Crenuchus spilurus. The sequence continues at coordinate 53,908 of BRDA01012071.1, forward strand.
CACCTGGATGTGGTTGCTGTGAAGGTTCACACAGTGTAGAGTGTCTTAAGCAGAGTGGAATGTGGTTTATCTGGGCTAACGGGTCTGTACTGAAAACCGCTCTGACAAGTGTGCCTTTCACTAAAAAGATCACTTTCACACACATCAGATGTCAACTGGGTTTGATCCAGTACAGCTGTATACTGAGTTCACTGCTCAGTCAACGTGAACTGAAGGGTGTTCCTGTGTCTGGAATAGCTCTATAGTAGTGGATACTGGATAATACTGGATGTTGTGATGCTGATATATATGAATGAACGAATGAGCGAACGAATGAATGTAACGCTTATATAATGCCTTTCTCAAACCCAAGGATGCTTTACAATCAACACAATCCATTTACTCACTTAGAAGTTGGGAATTGCGCTGCATCTGACCGGAAGGCTCTCCAGTGTATAGTGAGGACGGCTGAGACAATCTTTGGGGTTTCCTTCCCATCTCTCACGGACATTTGCATCCGGAAAGCTCTCAGCATTGTGGGAGACCCATCACATCCATCACATGGTCTCTTCCCTCTGCTACCTTCTGGAAAAAGATACCACAGCATTCAGGCCCTCACCGCTAGACTGTCTAACGGTTTTATATCTCAGGATGTCAGACTTCTTAACACACACAGTCTGACTCTGAGGGACTAAATATCACTGCACTTTTGCACATCAGTGTATACTGTCCCACTCACTGCAACATTTGCACATCTACACAATCCGCACAACACACATACAAATAATGTAGCCTGTAATCTTGCTCTCTACTGGTCAACCACCCAGTGCTATATACTGAACATCTTTACATTTGTCCTGACCTGTAACAGTGTCTCAAGTTCTGTGTTGCACCTGTCTTGTGTTCTATGTTGCACCTGGTCCTGGAAAAACGTTGTGTTGTTTCATTATGTACTGTACTGTACTGTATATAATTGAAATGAAACTTTAACTTGAGAACTCAGCCACACACACCAGCGAGAAGTGGCAGTCAATCACACACAGAGCTCTTCCCAATCACAATGTATCAGCACTGTCTTTGTATCTCCATGCCATCCATCCATCCATCCATTATCAACCGCTTTATCCGGGGCTGGGTCGCGGAGGTAGCAGTCTGAGCAGGGAAACCCAAACCTCCCTCTCCCCAGACACCTCTTCCAGCTCCTTGGGTGGAACACCGAGATGTTCCCAGGCCAGTCGAGAGACATAGTCTCTCCAACGTGTCCTGGGTCTTCCCCGGGGCCTCCTCCCGGGGGGACATG